>JAOYMR010000007.1:20572157-20574657 GCA_025802075.1 Tenebrosternarchus preto
CCCCCCCCCCCCCCCCCCCCCCCCCCCCCCCCCCCCCCCCCCCCCCCCCCCCCCCCCCCCCCCCCCCCCCCCGAGTGTTTGTGGTCTGTGTGCGTGTGCATGCATGTTTGTGCGCATGAGTGCTTGTGTGTGAATGTGTGTGTATGTGTGTGTGTGCATGTTTGTGGCCTGTGTGTGTGTAGTCTGTGTGCATGTATTCATGCATGTTAGTGCGCTCATGCGTGCATGCGTGTGTGTGTGGTTGTGTGTGTGTGTGTGTGTGTGTGTATGTGCAGAACAGGGGGATGGTGTGTTAGTATTCTGCTCTTAGCCTGTGGGGATCGTCCTTCCACTCCCACAGCAGCTGAACAACCTGCACACAGTTGCCTGAGAGAAGCTCCTCCTTTCTGCCTCTCGATACACTGTCTAAAAGGATAGTAAGAGGATTTCCCCACCAGTTTAGTTCCAGAAATACGACCGCTGGTGGAAACTGTTGAAAGTCACACTGCAGTCTGTAGCTGAGTCTGTCTAGCACAGTAAAGGACAAACAAACATCACACACAGTGTTCACAAGGATGTTCCACCCTGCTGATTGTCTGGGTTTTGTGTGGGGGTGGGGGCTTTGTGTGTGTGTACTTATCTCTCTGTGTGTGTGTGTGTACTTGTGTCATTTGTGTGTATGTGTTTGTGTGTGAGTGTGTGTGTGTGTGTGTACTTGTGTCTGAGTGTGTGCACATACATTTGTGTGTATGTGTTTGTGCGTGTGTGTGTGTACTTGTGTCTGAGTGTGTGCACATACATTTGTGTGTATGTGTTTGTGCGTGTGTGTGTGTGTGCGTGGGGTTGGGGCCTTTGTGTGTGTGTACAGGTATGTGTGTTTGTGCATGTGTGTGTACATGTGTCTGTGCTTGTGCATGCATTTGTGTGTATTTGTGTGTGTGTGTGTGTGTGTGTGTGTGTGTGTGTGTGTATGCCTCATCTCCTACACAGGCACTGCATCGGCTATGACACCCTACCACATCACTTCACTGAGTACCGATTTTGCAACATAAAAACGTGTGTAATATTAAAGATGCCTGTTACCCTAGATAGCTTTGATCAAAACCACATCATAAGAGGGCTGTGCTTCCAGAAAGAGAACAGTTGAGCGATCGAAGAGTGGAAGCGAGAGGAACACAGGAAAAGGATGAGGAGGAGGACCTTTGCTGAGGAAGGAAAGCGTGTCCCATGGAAAGCGTGGGGTTCTGTTTTGGCTCTAGGGAGAAGAGCCCATTACTCCAGTATGAGTTCTTGTTTGGCTCTAGGGAGAGGAGCTCGTTAATCCAGTATGAGTTCTGGTTTGGCTCTAGGGAGAAGAACCTGTTACTCCTGTATGAGTTTTGATTTGGCTCTAGGGAGAAGAGCCCATTACTCCAGTATGAGTTCTGGTTTGGCTCTAGGGAGAAGAGCTCGTTACTCCTGTATGAGTTCTGGTTTGGCTCTAGGGAGAGGAGCTCGTTACTCCTGTATGAGTTCTGGCTTGGCTCTAGGGAGAAGAGCCCATTACTCCAGTATGAGTTCTGTTTTGGCTCTAGGGAGAAGAGCCCATTACTCCAGTATGAGTTCTGGTTTGGCTCTAGGGAGAAGAGCTTGTTACTCCAGTATGAGTTGCCACGGCCAAACATGAACAATAACTGAACCTTCATCCAAAAGGCAGGCTTTGCTGCCCATATCTCTTTTCTGTCTGTCTCGCCCTCTCTCTCTCTCTCTCTCCCCCACTCTTTCTGTCTCTGTTATTCTTTCTCTCTCCCTCACTCTCTCTCTCCTTCTTTCTGTCCCTCCCTTTTTCTTTCTCTCTTATTCTCTTCCTTCTTTTCCTTCTCTCATTCTATCCATGTTTCCATCTCTCCTCTTTTTTCTCCCTTTCTTTCTCCTTCTCTCTTTCATCTCTTTGATTTTCTCTCCATTTCTCTATTGGACTCTTCTTTCTTTCTCTCCTTTCTACCTCTCCTTTGTCTCTACTGCTCTCCTTCTCTCCATCTCTCCTTGTTTTTATGTTTTTATGTTATAATACTATGTCTCTACTGACACATGAAGGGTTCACCAATATGTTTTTTATATACTACAAGACCTTTTGCAATTTCTGTATGTGGCAATGTTGTATTTTAACCGTATCTGGTAGCCCCACTCTCTGGCTAAGAATGTGTCAGGAGTCCAATCTGAATCCCGTTTACACCATGTAATGAATTAAACCAGACTCAAATAAAGTCAGCAGTGTCTGTGAAAGTGCTAATGTAGTATGCACTCCCAGACCCTGATCCCAGGTCAGCCATGATAGTGGAGTCATGCTCATTAAATACACTCCCACGGTGCAGTCAGGGGGTGATTCCCACATCCCGGCATGGGTTGGACCGCCTTGCGGAATCATTGCCCTGGCAACGCCAGCCCTGATTGACTGCTTAATCTCTCCACACTGTGACAAAGACCCCCAAGTACCACCGGGTCCAGGTGGTGGGCCGGCTTAGATAGAAGGAGGCGGAGC
>JAOYMR010000007.1:20577157-20586341 GCA_025802075.1 Tenebrosternarchus preto
CGCAGCACTGAAGTGTGACTGTAGCAGTGTCAGATAAACCTACACCAACCCTGGGTAGCTGTCCCCAGCTCCACCAGCCTGTCCCTACTCTGACCATGTCAAGCCTGTCTTGGCTGGATTAAGGATGAGCTGTTGCGTGCAGAGAGCCTGCAGTTAGTAATGAATTGGGTGGAGGGAGGTGAGAAGACTAAGCATATCAAGAGATCGACAGCAGACAGCAACTAAACACATTGAAAATGCTCCAATTAGAGAGCTGTACTGTACACATACACACATGCACAATAAGGGTGGGCGATATAGCCTTCAAATAATATCATGATATTTTTGTGGTATTTTTGCAATAATGATATTTACTAATGACTAATGATAATACCTTTTAACTAAATATAACATTACATTATAATTTAATATAAATACATTGTTATTGTAATCTTTGTCAAAATGTATATAGTGTCTGAATAAAAGTGAGTACACCCCTCACATTTTTGGAAATATTTTAATTTATCTTTTCATGGAACAACTCTGAAGATATGACACTTTGATACAATGTAGTCAGTGCACAGCTTGTATAACAGTGTACATTTGCTGTGCCCTCAAAATAACTCAACTCACGGCCATTAACGCCAAAACTGTTGGCAACGAAAGTGAGTACAACCCTAAGTGAAAATGGCCTAATTGTGCCCAATTTAGCAATTTTCCCTCCCTGGTGTCATGTGACCCGCTAGTGTTACATGGTCTCAGGTGTGACTGGGGAGCAGGTGTGTTAAATTTGGTGTTATCGCTCTCACGCTCTCTCATACTGGTCACTAGAAGTTCAACATGGCACCTCCTGGCAAAGAACTCTCTGGGGGTCTGAAAAAAAGAATTGTTGCTCTACATTAAGATGGCCTAGGCTATAAGAAGATTGCCAACACACTGAAACGGAGTTGCTGCATGGTGGCCAAGACCATACAGAGGTTTAACAGGACAAATTCCACTCAGAACCAGCCTCGCTATGGTCAGCCAAAGAAGATGAGTGCACATGCTCAACGTCATATCCAGAGGTTGGGTTCTGAAAATAGACGTATGAGTGCTGCCAGCATTGCTGCAGAAGATGAAGGGGTGGGGGTGTCAGTCTGTCAAGTGCTCAGACCATATAGCGCAAACTGTATCAAATTGGTCTACATGACTGTTGTCCCAGAAGGAAACATCTTGTAAAGGTGATGTGCAAGAAAGCCTGCAAACAGTTTGCTGAAGACAAATAGACTACGGACATGGATTACTGGAACCATGTCCTGTGGTCTGATGAGACTAAGATCAACTTTTTTGGTCCAGATGGTGTCAAACGTGTGTGGCGGCAACCAGGTGAGGAGTACAAAAACAAGTGTGTCTTGCCTACAGTCAAGCATGGTGGTGGGAGTGTCATGGTTTGGGGCTGCATGAGTGCTGTCAGCTGTGGGAGGGAAACATGAACGCCAACATGTACTGTGACATACTGCAGCAGAGCACGATCCCCTCCCTTCCGAAACTGAGCCACAGGGCAGTACTCCAACATGATACCAATCCCAAGCACACATCCTAGATGACCACAGCCTTGCTAAAAGAAGAGGGCAAAGGTGCTGGCCAAGCATCTTTCCAGACCGAAACCCTATTGAACATCTGTGGGGCATTCTCAAACAGAATGTGGAGGAGCACAAGGTCTCTAACATCCACCACCTCTGTGATGTCATCATGGAGGAGTGGAAGAACATTCTAGTGGCAACCTGTGAAGCTCTAGTGAACTCCATGGCCAAGAGAGTTAAGTTTTGCAGTGTTGGAAAATAATGGTGGCCACACAAAATATTGACACTTTGGGCACAATTTGGCCATTTTCACTTAGGGCTGTACTCACTTTCATTGCCAGCGGTTTAGACATTAATGGCTGTGTGTTGAGTTATTTTGAGGGCACAGCAAGGTTACACTGTTATACAAGCTGTACACTGACTACTGTACATCTCAAAGACATACTAAAATATTCACAAAAATGAGGGGTGTACTCACTTTTGTGCGATACTGTAGGTGCATATTCATACATTACATATGCAGATGTACTATGTCTTACATATATCTTTTGTCTGTGAAGCACCATGTATGATCACACATTACACATGCTATTTTGCACCTGTGGTGTATTTACAAAAGATGGATCGATGGATGGAAATAATTTATTTATTTTTTTTTTCTCAATGTGAGGTATGCTACATTTCATCTCACCTCTACAGATATATACCTATAACGCACGATAATGTTTCTAGTATACTACTAAAATGTGGTGTTTGTGCGTGTGTAGAAAAATATTACATCATTTTTATTATCAGTGTTAGAAGAATTCGTGCACACGTAAATTCTAATTCGAAGTCTTCCGCAGAACAGCGCATATTACTTTAGTCGTGCATAACAGAAGTGAGGCAGGATGCCAGAGATTCGTAAAAAAATTCATCCGTTTATTTTAACGCTTAAAGTGAAACCAACAACACAGCGGCAATACCTGATGTTCCTAAAGACTGACAAACAAGGGGTGACATACACACACTTAAATACACGCTTAACAAGACACGGGTGAAACGGATAACGAGAACAAGACGCACATTAAGACGACACGCACACAAAACACGGAAATACACACAGACGCACACATAAACTCAGGACAAGGGAGGAGTTTGAGGGCGGTCACCATTTAGTCATACAGAAGTGTTTGATTACAACAAAATATTGTTGTAAAAATATTTATTTTAAAATAAGAACAGAAAACGTTTTGTACTTAGGGGGATTTTTTATTCTCTCTCGTGGTTCAGTGATTTTACCACTGTGTTACAGATTCAGTACTGTACGTACGCAGACTGTCTCTTGAAGCACCTTTGAAGCTGTATAAGAAACAAGTGATACAAATAAACGTGGCTCGCCTTGTAGGAGTCGGTAACCTTTTTCAGTTTTGTACAAGCTTTCTGTGAATATTGGGGTCTGGCTTCCAACAAACTAACAAACTGTGTCATTGACAAGACAACAGGCCCTAAAAGTCATTAACTGCAGGGGACTGGCCCAGTAGGCACTTGGTTTGTCTTACGAAAATTTTACTTCACAGCTTTCTGGTCACTTTAGTGCTACTTTTTGCAATATATATTTCTCCTGTGTGATCTGGAAAAAAGCTTTTCTATAGGCAGGAACTACATTGTTTGTTGCCAGTCACTATCAATGTACCAGTATTATGGTGAACGACATTATGTCGCACTAACACACACACACACACACACACACACACACATACACTTGCATAGATGCGTACGCACACACATGTACATATGTACATGTACCCACACGTGTACACACATGTAAACACACACGCTCACAAAACACTTACGCAGACGCTTGCACATTCACACATATGGATGTACGTACATACACACACAAACACAGACGCTCACACACACACGCACGCACGCATGCACATGTACAAACACAAACATATACACACATGCTCATGAATGTGCAAGCATGCACACACACATACACTTACACACACACACACAAGATGATTATTCACCACACCTGACAGTGAAGACAGAGGGCTTGTTCAGAATCACTCCCAGCGAGACACTCACTTCATTAGGAGTGTAATCAGGTACATTACTGCTTCATGGACAGTGGCATAGCAAAGGGGCATGGATAAATCATAGCACTTACCTCTGAACCACCGAGAGCATGCAGGGGGGTTAGTTATCTCCGCCGAGCAGGAGACAGAGCACAATTCAACGTTTGTGTAAATTGTGTGCATCTGTGTGTGTGGTGTACGTATGGACCGTGACCTTTATGTGACCTTGCGATGTGTGTATAAATCTGTTTGTTGGTGTCAGACACGGTTAGTGTTGCCACTCTCTGTCTACTCACATATGTGTAAAACCATAGGCTCATGACCTCATAGTCTCAGTTCCAGATGTCTTGAACGTCACAAAACCGTTTGTGCCCTAATGCAGCTGTTGGAGTGTCGGGGTAATGGGTTGGTGGAGGTGGGGTGGTAGGGTGATGTAGTGGTGGGACAGCAGGGCGGTGGGGTGGTGTAGTGGTGGGACAGCAGGGCGGTGGGGTAGTGGAGTGTTGGGGTGTGCTCTAAGCCACACTGGCCAACATTCCATGTCCTCTGTCTAACTAATAAACATGCAGAAATAAATATACATCCCCTGTGTATTACATGTTGCATTAGATATAGTGCTGTTGCTTAAAGCACAAACAGTGAGTGTAGTAGACCTCTGTAGAATGTTCTCCAGGGCTCACTGGTGTAATGATATAAGAGCTTTAGCTCCAGTTTCAGAAACATTGAGATGCCCTTGAAAACCGTGATGTGCTGGAACCGCTATGAAAGATTCAGGTTGGGGGAATACTACACACGAGCAGAACACCGGAACGATCCGTGATCGGCAGCGCACGTCCTGGAAGGCTTTTCACCAGCATTTAGGCGGTTTGAACTGTGTTCTAAATCCCACATACAGAAGAAAACTGGAAATGGACTGGGTGAAGACAGGCTTTCTGAGGCACTGGTGGTGTTTTGTAGTGCTGAAGGAATGGTCGCTACAGAGTGGTCTGTTCAAACGGGTCTCACAGAGGTCTGCTGTTGCCCTCTCCAGTTCATGGCAGGTGACCCATTACTCACACATCATTGAGAATTATATAATTATAATCAGAAATGGTCTGACTAATCCTTATTGTAAGAATTACCTAGTTACTCTCTTGACATTTATAAATGTGTCACACATTTTCAGGTTTTACTAGTGCCTGTAATTCTATTGGTCTCCACTAAATATAGCTTGTAATCATTTAAGCTTAGTATATAGGTTAACATGAGCACTGGTGACAGACGTTTACTTGTGTGTGTGTGCGTGTGTGCATGTGTGTGTATGGCTGAGTACACGCATGTGCGTGTCTATGGGTGCGCTTGTGCATGTACTGTGTGTCTGCACGTGTGTGTGCCTCTGTGCGTGTGTGTGTGCGCACAACACTGTGGTGTGTAGGTGAACCAGCGTGGACACACTGACTAGGGAGACTGAGGGACAGAGACGGACTTCTCAGCGGAACAAAATATCTTTCGGATTAATCAGGCGTTAGATTGGCTGCGGGGCAGCCCGGGCAGCGTGGTTGGCTGGGCCGCAGGCAGGGACACGCCGGGCATCCCATCTCCACCCCCCCCACCTCACCCTACCCTCACTTTGGGCCTCCTTTGCTGCCGATCCTGCTGGTGAGCCTCTCTGCAGTGCCGTGCGTTTAATGGCTGTGCGCTAGCTGCTCACGCCCGCATTATATTCGTCTCGACTCAGTCTCTTGGTCTCACAGTATCAAGAGCAGATGCTAATGATTGTGCATTAGCTTGCCACTGAATTCAAGTCCCAAAAGAGCCTTTGACCTCATTCAATTGTATTTTTAGCAGTATCCTATTGCAGACTTCAGTGCAGTGCGCTGTGTAATGAACTAGATATCAAAGGGAGGATCTCATTCGTAACAAAGACAGATATCCAGGGTCACCTCATGACCCTTTCGTTATGTCATTTCCTGAGGCACAGGAAGTGCTTGCTTTTGCATACAGATTATTTAATATAAGAAGGTCTTTGGTTATATATCTAATCTCTCTTCCTGAGCTTGAATACTGCTGTATAACTTAGGAGAAAATTGTACTGAGCCATATCCTGACTGTCTCAAGGCAAGAGATTAGAATAATAATGACTATAATGATAACAACAGATCTGTATAAAATAGCAGAAATTAACAGCTAGCAGAGTATGAGTGGGTTTAGAGATAATTATGGTAGTATAACAGTCTAGAAACCATATCAATGACATAAGACCACAGTCTTGAACCTGCTGAGGTGGTCTAGAACCCGTTGTGGGTGGTCTAGAACCTGTTGGGGTGATATAAGACCATAGTCTAGAACCCATCATGGTGGTGTAATGTAAATGGCGCAAATGAAAAATGTGTTTTAAGTCCACAGTCTAGAACCCTTTGGGTAGTATAGAACCACAGTCTAGAACCCATCAGGTGGTATAGGACCACAGTCTAGAAACCATTGGGGTGGTTTCCATTACATAGAACCCATGTAATGTAAATTAAAAAAGTGGTATAGGACCACAGTCTAGAACCCATCATAGCAATTTTGCTCCCACAAGCCTCAGCGGCACACCTCAGCAGTGTCCTGCCGACGGTCATGTCCGCTCGGCCCGGCCCTCCCCGAGGAGCTGTTCCAGGAGTGGCAGGCTTCACCTCTGCTAATGGAGAACGCAGCGTAGTGCGCGACCTGCAGACAAGGAGGAATGATGAATGATAGGATACATTGAGCCAGGAGAGGGGGAGGGGGCTCGGCTCTGTCGACCTTTAGCGCACTCTAGTGGCGGGTTTTATAAATGCTGCCACATTTTACAGGACTGATGATTGTGGAAGTGGATCACTCCTGCACATGTGGTAGTTGTGCATCATTTTGTGTGTGTGTGTGTGTGTGTGTGTGTGTTTTTTTTTTTCCTCATTACTTTTCGACAGTGACTTTTCTGTCAGTGGGAAGTGAGAGTGTGCAGCAGCGTGAGTGTGACTCGGCGGGAACCGTCAGCTCTGACGCGCCAAATCCCACTCAGGTCTCCTTTGCCCCTGCCTGTGTGAAATTGTTAAGTGTCTGGTGCTTTCGGAGAGCACAGCTTTTTAGACGGGCTCTCCGAGGGAGCCGAATGCGACCCCAGGCCCGGTGAGGACCTCCGGCGAGGGCCAGAGGGCGCAGTTCACGCACCTCCCTCAAACCCCCTCCCCGGCAACCCCCGCGGCGAGACGCTCGGACACCAAATCGCACCAATTAGCGTAGAAAGCACACGTCGGATGTCGGACTGACGAGGTCGGGCGCGTAATGACGCGTCTCAAGACGGTCCATCCCGGCGGTGAAACTGGGGAGGCACAGGTGTCCCTGTTTAGTTGTCGTCATGGCAACGAGGACGGGGCAGTGGTCTGAAGCGGCCGGCTAATGAAGAGCGGCTGCTTCCTTTTGAATGATATTCTATAGGGGGTGAAAGGTCACAGGCTAGCTGTGCTCTTAATAACAGGCTGGTGCACCACAGGAGGTGCTGGCCTTCGCTGCCTCCACACATACTCAACTATACATCACTGGTTAATTATATGCTATGAACAGCGACTGGGAGGGTAACTTTCAGAGCAACATTCAGCCATAGTCTCTTCTTTCTCTTTCTACGTGTGTGTGTGTGTGTGTGTGTGTGTGTGTGTGTGTGTCTGCACGTGTGGCGGGGGGTTTAAATGTATTTGCCGTTCGTGTCAGTTACATCTATTGTGTGAAATGGTGGCTTTTCAATTGGTTTTCTATCTGTATCATTACGTGGTGTATTAGAGAGAAGGGAAGAGAGAAAAGAATTAAATAGCAAACGCTAAAGAGGGAGGAGAGAAAAAGAAGGGCAGAGAGAGAGAGAGAGCGAGAGAGAGAGAGAGAGAGAGAGATTAGCTTCTCCCTCCATGTCCTTCCCTATGGGTATCATTCTGCTTCGTCAGCGAGGTTAGAGTGATGAATTATAGGTAAATGCTGTAAGGGTGCAGTTATTATGTGTTCTTTACATAAACCTCATCATTTATCTGTGTATAATCAGGGCTCCCCTGAATACAGCTGCATGTCAATGGAAGCGGCAGTGCACAAAGTGTGGTGATAATCTCATAACATTTTCCCTAAGCACTGCTCTGTTGCTTCATCGTTGTGATTATAGCTCTGCTTTGTGCGGGTGTGTGTGTGTGTGTGCTGGTGTGTGTATGTGTTTCTATGTGTTGGAAGTGTGTGCATGCATATGGGCATGCTGGTGTGCGAGCGTGTGTATGTATAGGCGTTGGGCCTTTGTGCATGTGTGTGTGTGTGTGTGTGTGTGGGCATGTGTTGGTGTGTATAAAGGTGTATTCAGGTCTGTGGCTGCAGTCGGAAAGATGCATGATAGACCATCAGGTGCACTTGTAATGAACAATAAGAGTGCTATCAATTCTAGCCACGTTAAGGTTTTTATAAATCCAATTATTGATTTTTTTTTTTTCCCCTCACACAGTGTGATGTGGCTTGGACCGTTTTTTAATTTTCTGCACTCCACAGTCAGTGGAGTGGGAGAGTCAGAGTGAAGTGTGAAGAGGCGTCGTCACTGAAGATAAAATCAACCGTTAGCTCTAATGAGCACGTCTCCGTTCTGTCATTCATTCATTTCTATTTCTTTATTTTTTCAAGTTTTTTTTCTTATATTTTATTCTCTTTTTTAGTTTCTCATTTATACACAACTGCTTAAAAACAGGAAAGCTCTCTCTCTCTCTCTCTCTCACTCTCTCTATCTCTCCCCCCTCTCTCTTTCCATGATCACAGCGTACGTTTTGGGAACCAGGTACATTTCTCCAGTACTCCACCTCTTGCTCCTGCCACACAGAGCTCCTCTGACATTTTGCCTTGAACCCTTGTTGACTGCTTAGAATTAAAAAAGAACACCTTAAGCTATGAATCAAATGTCAGGTGTGGCGAGATGGTGGAGCCATATCAATATTTCACGCCGTATTGCTGGCCGGCGGGCGTGCGGGATCACGGGACACTTCTCGGGACCCTGGTGCTGTGAGGAGGAGCAGTCCAGTGCAGGGTTCACTGCCTCTGCTAACATGACTTTATCGTTTACGAATAACAGCTCATAAATGCTTTGAGCCAGGTGCACACGTGATGCTTCCATAGTGGTTCTTGCCTCGCTAAATGTTAAAATTGTACAACCGGAAAATACTTCTGAGAGACATTTTGTTGTTTGTGCTTGGTGTTTTTTTTTTTTTCCCTGGGTTTTCTCTTTGCTAAGCTGGGCTGGTGTACTGTGGTTTGGCAGCGGTCTGGAAGCCCCGTTCAGGAGGGAGCGGGCCGGTTTGAAGTGGCCCGTGCGGCTCACTGGGCCCAGTCTGATATCTTCAAGGAGAGCAGAACCAGCAGAGCTGTGGTGCCGGGGGACGGGCAGTGGATCCCCTCCCCAAGCAGGGCCAGAACACTGGGCTTCAGAGCCTTCACACTCCCCACACTCCCTCCTCCCCAACTCCTCTCTCTACACACTCCCTACACTCCCCCCCACTCCTCTCTCTACACACTCTCTACACTCCCCCCCATCTCCTCTCTCTACACACTCCCCACACTCCCCCCCAA
>JAOYMR010000007.1:20593503-20609401 GCA_025802075.1 Tenebrosternarchus preto
TAATTCAGCCTGCCTCTCACCCTGTCTCTAATTCAGCCTGCCTCTCACCCTGTCTCTAATTCAGCCTGCCTCTCACCTTCTCTCTAAATACAGGCCACCTTAGGCAGGTGTATAATTTAAGCATTAACGCAAACAACTTCATTAAATCCCGACAAAGAGAAGATGAATGAATGATCAGTGAGAAGTGAACTGATGTGGCTCACCGCGGTGGAGGTGTTTCTTGAGAAGGAAAACAAATAAGGAGAGAAACTTTTATCAAAGCACAGAAAGAGAGAGTCAGAGAGTAAGAAAGAGACAAAGTAAAAAAAGAACATGAGAGGGAGGGAGGGAGAGAGAGAGAGAGAGAGAGAGAGAGAGAGAGAGATGCACTAAGGTTGTAGGACCTTGGGGGTAGGGGATATTGGTAAGGAATATATTAAACACTATAGCTGCATTGGGAAAAAGCCTCATCAAATTTATTCTGTTTCAGCAATAACCCACTGAGCTGACCCCCCTCTCTCTCCTCCACCCCCCCCCATTCTCTCCTGCAGCCAGCAGCTGGGTGTAAACATGCACTGATCCGCCAACCATAGATGTCCGGCTGACCCCTCTGGATGCTGTCAGGCTGCGGTTGGCAGAAATGACAGCAGCTCCAAACTCTCTCCCAGAGACTTGCTGCGGATGGCTGAGCCACGGGCGCTAACCGCCATCCGCAGCGCCAGCATTCCAAACGAACTGCAGCGTTCTATGAGATCCCGTACGGATAACCACAGCGGCGGCGCGTGCAGGGGAACGAGTGTCGTTCCAAACTTACCCACGTACGCCGAGGCTGGGAGCGGCGAGCGGGGCATGCCGTCGCCCGTTTCGCCCGCCCCCCCCCCCCGCCGCAGCTCCGGGGCTCTGCGGTGCTTTAAGTCCGGGCTGCGTGCCAGGCGCTTCTCCGAGTCGACTCGCGGGCGCGCGTGAGCGTGTAGAGGCACGCTACCTGTCCTGCCGTGTGCGCATTCCTCCGGCTGGGGGCAGAGAGGCAGGCGGCAGCCATGCTGGTGGAGGCTGAGTGGGAACTGAGCTTCGCTGTCGTCCTCTCCTCTCCTCTCCCCTCCTCCTTACCCTGCTCGTCGTTGCTCTGCCTGCTCCTCGTGTGATTTGATTTGCTCTCACCTTTACATGCTGAAGCAGCAAGGGCCAGCACTCTGCATTCTCTGTCTTACACACTCTCTTTCACACACACTCTCATTCCCTCTCTGCCTCTGGTTCGCTCTCTCTCTCTCTCTCCCTCTCTCTCTCCCTCTCTCTCTCTCCCTCTCTCCCTCTCTCCCTCTCTGTCTCTCTCTCCCTCTCTCCCACCTCTCTCTCTGTGTGTCCCTTTCCTATAACAGCATATCTACTTTCCTTATCATCATCAGCGTCTCTTTCTCTGACAGTCCCCCTCTGTCTCCCTCACAGTTCCTCTCCCTCTCTCTCTCTCTCTTGCTCTCCCTCTCCCTCTCTCTCTCTCTCTTTCTCTCTCTCTTTCTGTTTCTCAGGGCAGGTCATGTTATCCTTCTGATGGAACCCCCTTGTCTGTCCTCTTTATTAGGTGCATTATGTATAAAAGCACTCGTGTGTGTTTGACAGCCTCTCCAGCCCTGTTAGACAATTTTGCTCTTCTCCCTGCAGTGTTGGTTCCTCTTGGCAGAATGTTAAACAGGTAGGAATGACTGGAAGCATTTCACAATCCTTTCCCAGACCACAAGCCAGCTGAGTCCTGTGCATCTGGCATTTTGGGGCTGTGTGTGGAGTGATGTTTAGTGTGTGTTTGAGGTGGCATTTAGTGCAGTTTGGGGTGGAATTTAGGCTGCTGTTTAGCGTGGTGTTTGGGGTGTTTAGCGAGGCATTTTGGGATGGTATTTTGGGGCAGTGTTTCGTGGTGGCATTTCAGGCAATGTTTGGGGTGGTGTGCTTTCCTGAGGCCTGGGCTGGGGTAAAGAGAGTGGAATCGTGTGGTAGGAGGATCAGCAGGGCTCGACTGCAGGAGAAAAAAAACCCTGAGCTGAACCATGAGGCCCCGCAACTTGACTAGTGATCCTGAAAATGAACTTTCCGCCTGCTTTTGGTGGAATGATGCGTCTGCATCTGTGTGTGTGTGTTTGTTTGTTTCTCTGTGTGTGCGTGTGTATTTGTGTGTGACTTTGATGGACTTGTGAAGATGTGTGTTGAGCACACACACACCTACAGTGCTACATCACTGCCAGCATGTGTTTTATATAGCTGGCAGCACCAGTCCGTTTGCAGGTTTGCATGTCAGAAGATGACCGATGACCTCTCTAAACCATGAATGGTGTTTAGGCACGGAGTTTCTTAATAGCACTTTCTAATACATTATATCATCTGTAAAAGTTTTCAGAAAGTGTTTGATCCACAGCTCTGTGTTATGTAACCTCTCTCTCTGCAGCCAGGCTGTGACGGAGCTGAGGGTCATAGGTCTGGTCTGGATCGCTCTGCTGGTCTTTTGGCAGTTTCACCTCAACCTGCTAGCGTGTCGGAATGACCTGGCCAGATCTTTTCTCCGAAACAGGCCAGGGACGTGCGCTTCTCCACAGTGCCTGAGTGTCTGTGGCGATCATGCGGTGCTCCTCCGGCTGAGGCCGTGTCCATCTGTGTTCCTCTTCTTGAAAATGGGGGCAGGAAGGCTAGCGTGTCGGTGCTGGTGCTTAATTTTTCAGTCCTGTTCTCTTGTCTTTTGTGGACGTGAAACTTTGTGAACCTGTCTTTGCTTTGGGCGTAGTGGCAGGGTAGGCTAGGTTTGGGCGGAGGTAATGTGGGGCGGGTACCGATGGAGGTAACGAGGGTACGGGCGGAGGTAACGTGGGCCGGGTCCCGATGGAGGTAACATGGTTACGGGCGGAGGTAACGTGGTTACGAGCGGAGGTAACGTGGGCCGGGTACCGATGGAGGTAACGTGGGTACGGGCGGAGGTAACGTGGGCCGGGTACCGATGGAGGTAACATGGGTACGGGCGGAGGTAACGTGGGCCGGGTACCGTTGGAGGTAACGTGGGTACGGGCGGAGGTAACGTGGGCCGAGTACGGGCGGAGTTGGAGTTAGGCACGCCAGTCATGGATGGAGACTGGGCAGGCATGGGCAGAGGCGGGGTTAGTCGGGCAGGCACAAGCCGACGTGAGGTGGAGGCGTATGTAGGAGTATGGGTGGAGGCTGTAGACAGGCAAAGAGGAGCTGTTGAAGGCCACTACAGGCCCAGCCTGGCTGGCCTGACTGACAGTTCCCTGCCGATGGAGCTAAAAGCACCACCTGTGTCACACGCAGCAGGACCATCTGGTTCTTGCACACAATGAAAGGTTTGATACGGATTCAGGCAACATCGCAAAGCTGTATACAGTTCATCTTACATGGGGGGGCTTTGTCACCTGGAGTGGGGGGGGGTGTTAGACAAAATGAAGCTAATTGTAAAACAAGGACGAGAGAGAGAGAGAGAGAGAGAGGAGGGGGGGAGTAGGCCCTTCACGCATGACACCACTTTATAAAACAAAGAGAGAGAGAGTGAGTCAAGGAGAGCATTAGGTTGAAAGGCAGAGAAAGAGATACATACAGAGAGAAGATGAGAGAATTAAGGAAATAGATTCAGAACATACAGTGCAAGAGAAAGAATGAAAGGGAGTGTGAGAGAGAGAGAGGCTTTCCAAACCTCCTCCGGCAAGGTTTTTTACCCACTGAATGAGCTCCACTTTCCGATGCTCCATCCTCTCTACCAGCTGCACAATCCATCCTACATGAGCAAGGCACTGGGAAAACTTAGACACAGGATTGTTAAATACCTCTATAAAGAAATATAAAACACGGCACCGTTTTGCTGGAGCAGTTGTTCCTCTGGTAGGCGCTGATAAGGCTGTGAGCGAGGTGGGGGTTTGGAGAGGGAGGAGAGCAGACGCGTCCCTCCAGCCTGTGTGAACGGATCCTCCCGAGGTACAGATTGCACTGCATGCTGTCACCACGGCGACGCTCCTGGTGATGTATGTTACCTCGGTGACAGGAGTTAATTGTAGGTGTAGAAAAGTCCCCCCCCCCCCCTCCTGCCCCAGTTCTCCAGCAGCAGAATCCCACCTGATTGCTTTTCTGTGTCTGTTACAGGTGATTCATGAAAAATGCCAAACGAGGAATGATGGCACAAAAAAAAACTTCTGAATTTCTTAATAACCTTACGGTTGGAAATATTCTGGTTTATTTTTCTTACTGTGATAAACAGGAAATTGGCATGGTGAAATGCTGTAAAGAAAATAAAAAAATTTATGGATATTAAAAAGCCAGGATTTCTTTATTATTATTATTATTATTATTATTAGGCTGCATTTTTATTTCAGACTAAAATAAATGTGTTCTTTTCATAGATGACTATATATGAACCAGTACTAGAGGACCTACTTAGATTAGCCACGCCCCCTTCCCCAGAGGGTGGTGGAGAACATTTGTGGCCCTTACAGACTTGTGTAGGACTGTGAACACAACATTGCTACCGACATTTTACATCGGTTGGGAAATAAACATGGCTGAGGACCGTGGGTCTGTGCTGGACTCTGTGCTGGATTTTTCTATTCCCTCTGGCAGTCTGCATCTAGTCGGAATATGACAGAGAGTCATTCTGTTATGGTATTAACACTGATACATCATTCCTGGGCCACTTTATTTTTAAATTGAAAGAAAAAAAAAATCCATCAAAGAGGTTTTGCCATGTTAGGTTTGTGAGGGGAAAAGCTCTCTCCTCTTCCCTGAGTTTGTGCTTTAAACCACCACTGGTTCTGATTTCACTGTAGGCAGCACAGTGTTTACCAGGCTGCACTCTCCCTCTGCCCGAATATACCACTTTGATTTTTTGTTTTTTTGCACATTTTCTGTTTTTCAACAGAATATGTTTTGGTTATTTTGAACATCTAATTTTGGACTTTGATAAGTCAAATTTCAAGCATTTTTGTGAAGTTTTTTTTTTTGTTGTTGTGAAGTTGCTTGTTTTCTTTTGAGTAGTTGCTTTCGTCAGGCGCGTACAGCTGTATGAAATATGTAAACTTTTGGTAGTATTACTAAAAATTTCACTATTTGCCAGCAAGATTAAATTTTGTTCATGTTCATGATTAGATGCTCTGTGGTCTCAAGAAGAAATTTCGAGTCCCATGTGTTCAAAGTCCAATAAAAATGCACCTGAGTGCATAGCAACATGGCCCTGAAGAGATGTACATGAAAACCCACTTGGATGCGCGTGCAGGCATGCGTTTAAGGCCTGGGTTTAAGGCCTGGATTGGGCCGCTTTATATTCAGTACTCTGGGCCCTCCCGGAACTTTGAGTTCACCTCAACAAAAAAAATCTGTGATCCTGGCTCAGTCCAAAAACAAGTCAAGCATATCCCATGTTTTACGATTTTATTTTTTTTTAAAAAGCCCTCTCTCTCTCTCTCTCTCACTCTCTCACTCTCTCTCTCTGTCTCTTTCAGTCTTTGTCTCTCTCCCTGCAATTCTATTACTTGGCTCTGGTTCTGTTCCATTCTCTCATTCTGCTTCAAGTATCTCTCCAATTTCTTTTAAGGTGAATGACACTTGTGACTTGACAAAAGACCACTCAGAAACACACTCAGGAGGGGGACAGCTGTTCATTTGAAATCAAATGGTTTGACCCAGTTGTTCTCTCTCCCTCTCTTTCTTTGTCTTTCTCTCCCTTTTGCTCTCTTTTCTGTCTCCTCTCTTTCTCTCTCCTTTCCTTCCTCTCTGCCTCTCTCTCTCTCTCTCTCTCTCACTTTCTCCCTCATTCTCTCCAACTCTCTCCCTCTTCTTCTTTCTCTCCCACTCTCCCTCCCTCTCCATCTCTCTCTCTCTTCCTCTGTTCATCTCTCTCCCTCTTTCTTTCCCTCTGTTTTTCCTCTCTCTCTCCTTCACTCTCTCTACATATGATCTAAGGTCATTCTCCCCCACTCTCCACGGTGAAATGTTTTATCACGGGGAACCTCCTCCACTATCACACAGGAGCCCTGGGTTCACCTCTCTGTCACACTGAGGTTTGAGCTCCTCAGCCAGACCTGAGCCTCAGGCCAAAGATTAGCCCCGCCCCCTCCCCTTCCAGATACAGCAATGTTTTCCATCCCTCTTAATCCATTTAATGTCACCAATAAAGGATGTTTTATTAAGGTGACATTGGACTTTGTGCTTCATTATGACCAAGAGGCATTTAAAATCCTCGCTGCTTCTGCATAGTTCGACTCAATCAGACCCAATCAGTAAATGTCTGCCTTTTTTTGCTCTGGTAAGACATTAACCTGTTGTTCAGAAGACCAGTGAAATTCAAATTAGACTGCATGAAAGCTTAACTGTGAACTAATGATCCCATCCTCTTTCCTAATTTAGTTCTTTTAATAACAGTTTGAGATGTATCAGGGGAGTTGTTTTGGTTGGAGTTTTTTTTAGTCATTGTTAAAGGATCTGCATCGTAATTTTGGAAAGCTGTAGATTGAAGGCTGTAGAATAGTAGAATAAAAGCTTCAGTAATGCAGTGTTTTATACACTCTGAGGATGCTTGGACTGCTTCATTGCACTGAAGTTAAAGACACACGTTCACCTAATCTTGTGCTATGTGTAAGCGGTTTATCCTGTTAATATGTGTATTCAGGTTTACTAGTCTGGCTCTGTTTATGAGGTTATCCAGTGAAAATGTAAAATTTGAGTACTGGGAATTTGACTTCTCTTTCCCTGTATCTCACTGCCAGAGTTGTACACAAACCAGCAATGACACTTCATCATCGTCTTCATCATCACAATCTTCGCTCAGTGACTACCATGAATTAGGAGAATTGGAAAGAGGGAGAGAGAGAGAGAGGGGCAGAGAGGGAGAGATGGATGGAGAGGGAGAGAGAGAGGGAGGGAGAGAGAGAGAGAGATGGATGGAGAAGGAGAGAGAGAGAGAGGGAGAGATAGAGATGGATGGAGAGGGAGAGAGAGGAATTCAAAAAAGGAATGTTCCCTGTAACTCCAGCCATGTCAGTGTAATGTTGTAATGTTGTAATGTTGTTTGTGTTTCTGATTCAGATCATTTTCTTGAAGCTCTCTGTGGTTTAGGCTGTTCATCACTCCACTCTCTGCATGTGTAAAACTCACCACTCCTGCTACTTCATAATCCACATTCATCATGCCGTGTGTGTGTGTGTGTGTGTTCGTGAGTACCCACTGGGAGCTAAGCAGCTAATTGCTACATGTAGTAGTATATGCTTTTTGAACCAGAAGCTGAGTTGGTGTGGGTGTTTGTTTGTGTGTGTGTGTGTGTGTGTGTGTGTGTGTGTGTGTGTGTGTGGGTACGTGCGTTTGTCTGTGTCTATGTGCATTTGTGTGGGTGTGTGTGCGTGCCCTTACGTGCATGTGTGTGTGTGCCTGTACTTGTGTGTGTGTGTGTGTGTGTGTGTGTGTGTGTGTGTGTGTGCTCTCACACAGGTTGGTTAAACATCTGTCCTGCAGTCTGGGAAGAACTAGGCTGCATTCATTCTGTGAACAGGGGGATACCTCTGAAACACACACACATGTACACACACACACACACCCACACACACACGCGCATATGTGCATACACACATACACACAGCGCAACAGTGGACAGATGGTTCATTTGAGGGTGCTCTGATGTTACTAAACAAATCGCTTGGTTTCATTAGTGAAAGTGTCTTGGACAAAGACTCAGCCAAAGAATGCCTCTCCAACTAATTACTCTGAGGCAGGGCATGCACTGGACCTGGATCAGTGTCCGGCTATGGAACTTGAAGCACAGTACCTGGAGATCTGTGACGCTCTGGTCCTGGAACAGAGAAATAAGACTGCTGCTCTTTGCTCACTGTATATGATTGTTAAACTTAATGGCAAGAGTATTGTGAATTATGTGTAAAGCGGGTTATGTTTAGTCCCAGTCAGGAAGCCCTGCAGATATTAGACTGAAACTACGCCCTGGGAGATGCAGCAAGTCTCCACCACTTACAGCATTTGCGTCCGTGTTTACATTTACGTCTGGGTTTGCATTTATATCTGGGTTTATATTTACGTCTGGGTTTACATTTACGTCTGGGCTTACATCTGGGTTTACATTTACTTCTGGGTTTACATTTATGTCTGGGTTTGCATTTACGTCTGGGTTTACATCTGGGTTTACATTTACGCCTGGGTTTACATTTACATCTGGGCTTGCATTTACGTCTGGGTTTACATTTACGTCTGGGTTTACCTTTGCTTTGCTTTTTGATGAGAACTGACACCTCAATGATTATGTGTGTTGCAGGACTTTGCAGATGCCATTTTTCATTTGGTGATAGAGAAATACAGCGAGCTGATTGGTCACTCCTCCCCTGCCTGTCACAAAGGGCTGGCAGGCATCGTGATGACGAGAGGTACCACACCCCTTCTGATCCCCACAGCCACAGAGTAAAAAACATCACAGTGTGTAACTCCTGGGTACGGCTTAATATGCTCTTTGATGTATAATCCCTAGTACTGTCTACCACGCTCTACAGTGTATAATCCCCTAGTACTGTCTGACACACTCTACAGTGTGTAGTCCCCTAGTACAGTCTAACACGCGCTTTGATGTGTAATCCCTGAGTACCGCCTAATACGCTCTATAATGTGTAATCCCAGAGCACTGTCTAAAATGCTCTAAAGTGTGTAATCCCAAATTACTGTATAAAATGCTTTACATTGTGTAATCCCTGAGTATAGTCTAACACACTCTACAGTGTGTTATCTCAGAGTACTGTGTGTGCTAGTGAGTGTGTGCAGGTTTTGAGAGAGTGTGTGCATGTGAGAGTGTGTTTGTGCATGTGAGAGTGTGTGCAGGTTTTGAGAGAGTGTGTGCATGTGAGAGTGTGTTTGTGCATGTGAGAGTGTGTGCAGGATTTGAGAATTTTGAGAAGCAGGGTTACTTCATGCTTCATGTTTGAGAACAAGAGTCCATCAGTTTAGACTTGTGAGATCTGATACCCCCACATGCTTGTGTGTGCGTGTGGGTGTACGTGTAGGTGTGTGTGTGTTTGTGTGTGTGTGTGTGTGTGTGTGAGTGTGTGTGCGTGTGTGTGTGTGTGTGTGTGTGTGTGAGTGTGTGTGCGTGTGTGTCTCCCAGTAATTGCAGGCCGTGTTTATTAATGAGACTGTTATCTTCAAAGATCCAGACACAAGCAGCCGTAGCAGTGGCAGGCAAGCAGAAACACCAACCTGCCAGAGGCTCCAGGGGCTCGTTCCCCACCTCTCCCTGGCTTGGCTGGATGTTTCAGACATGGTCAAGCACCAGTGGAATATTAATGTGGATCCACGTTTGAACCTCAAGGCCCTCCCAGTTTTAGCCGCTCAGAGGGAGCCCTGACCCGGGTTACTTTGCAGCTCACCACCCTTTTATTGGCTTGTTTTATCCAGTAAAGGCAAGAGCCAACAGGCTCCCCTCGAATCAGATGCTGTGAATAATCCCATTTAAAGCTAGCATGCTGCTATTGCTTGGATATCTGGTTTTGAACATCAGATGCATTGATGGGGCAAGTGTGATTGGCCGCTAATGCCTTTAGCATCACTAGGGACACACATGACAAGGTTAAGAGCATTTTGCGAGCCTCTGTTGAACTGATGGAAATAGTTACGTCTCCATGGGGACAGGGATATTAAAAACAACATCTGGTGTTCAACAACTTTTAAGACATGAATTGTTTGTCAGTGTGGTATGGGTTTTTTTTTTTTGGTTTGTTTTGTTATTTTCCCCCCAGAATGTAATATTTGAAGTAATGGAGTTGGTTTCTAGCAGCAGTGTTTTTGTAATATTGGACTGGACTGAGTCTGTCAGAGTACACAGACCAAAAAAAAAAGAAAAAAAAAATTTCATGGATTGCAACCATATAAAAATCATTTTACATCTTAAAATGGTCCTATGACTCCAGTAGAGTTCAGTGCAGAGAAAATTCCAACAGAAAATCACACACGACTGAAGAAAAAAGAGAAACCTTCAAGGTAAAAATGAGTGGAACGGAGGGGGCTGTAACGCTGTAATGTTACTGCAAACCATCTAGTGCGTTATAGGTGATGTTATATCACGAGTAACCCAGACATGTCTGGATCTCTCATACACACCCTTATTCCTTCAAAAAAAAATTTATGCTGCAGACCTTTTAACATCCACATTCAACTAAAAATACCCCTCCTGAGTCTGTGCTATTTCGGGTATGTAAGAAATTACTGTTAAACGCAGTTTGTTAATTCGCCCGGTAAACACCAGCGAGATTTGAACTTCATTTCATTTTCAAACATTTAGTGAAGCAATCGCCTCTCACGAAGGCTCCGTTCATCAGCCTCTCTTAGCTTAATGGGATGTAAATGACTTCGCTACCACAGACCTTCATGCTTCTCTTACCTTGAAGAAAACGAGTCTCAAATTCACAGATTTCTATAAATCCATTTTTTTTTATTTTTTTTTGTGCAGGTTTTCCTAGACAAAGAGATAAACACACCTAAAGACTCCATTCAGTATGAAAATACATTTCACACATTTATATGTGCGTGAAATGTCTGGAGATACATTTTAAGGCTGGATAATTTAGTGCAAATAAAATGTTTCTGTTGTCTCATAAAGAACATATGCAATGCAAACCTCTGTAAATGTGTTTGCTAGGGGAATTATTAAGTTTAACCTCTCCTCTCGATTTGTTTGTATCAAGGTTTGTTTAATAGTATGAGGTACTGTAGTCCAAACGAAATGAAGCGTCACAAAGGAAGATATATAAAAGGAAAATGAAGAAGCTTAGTGTTGCTCTGGGACAGCGCTGGGTAACCGAGTGTCAGACGCTGTTACCAAGCCCTGTCTTGACTTGAGGTGGATCTCCGACACAGTATCTCTGTAGTTAATATGGGTTGCAAGAGAGAAATTGGTGTTCTTCCTCCGTGACGCACCGAGGCCTGTGGATCCTTTCTTATACTGCCGAGGCCTGCGGAACTCACGCCACCTGTCTTCGTTTCACGGCTCCGTCCTCCTGTACGTGCTCCGGGGTCTGAATCGTCTGTCCTGAGCCGGTTTCAGGACCCCGATCAGTGCCCATGGACTCTGTGTAGACCCGCATGGACTGGCGAGGCTGCTGGGCAGCGTCTGTCCACAATGGTAAAATATGTCTAGCTCTGCTGCTCTGTTACACTCCCCATGAAATCCTAGACTGCTGTCCACAGAAATTAAGGTCGTTCCTAGAAATTCGTAGAAATTGTTCAATTAAGTTTGATTTCAGTCACAATGTGAGTTTTTCTTTGAGTTTGAAAGTGAGCTCACATCTGCAAAATTGAGATAAACCGTGTTCATGGTTCTTTTTACTGTGCCAGGCAGTACAAACAGAGTTCTCACAGTGTGACTCTTTCACACTCCTCTTTGATTGGGTGACTGTTCACCACGCCTACACACACACACACACACACACACACACACACACTTCATGTTGTGACCCCCCTGTAGATATGCAGCCCCAAGCTTCCCTTAACGTGCCTGGTTTTAATGATGCTGACAATAATGTGACTTCTGTAACCCTCACTCACCTCCCGCCGCACACATACACACACACACACACACACACACACACCGCACACCTCCTGTTTTATTCTGATAGACGAACCTTCACAGTGCATGTGCACTGATGCAGAGGGAGGTTAGCATGCTTGCTCCTCAGTCTAAACAATCGCATAGTGAGAGAGAGGAAAAAAGAGAGAGAGAGAGGAGGAGCAGAGTTGTGCTCCTGGGGGAAGGAGGAGCAGAGTCGTGCCATGGAGATGCTGGACTGCACTTCCAGAGTAGTCCAGTGGGTACAGGAGTGTCAGCCAGGACAAGGGAATGATGGCCTAGGGGGCTTGGTGGAAGAGCTAGCTGACATAAATCTTGAGAGGGAGGGAGGGAGAGAAAGAGAGAGAGAGAGAGAGAGAGAGAGAGAGAGAGAGAGAGAGTGTGGGAGAGACTGGCATGGGTTCCTGGGACCGTTTTGGAGTCTTAGAAACACAGTAGCCGTATGACTCTATGATGGATAGTGTAGGTGTAGGGTTTATAGTTGCTGTGTGTGTGTGTGTGTGTGTGTGTGTGTTAGAGAGAGAGAGAGAGAGAGATGGAGAGAGAAGGTGAGAGGACTATAACTCATCACATTGACTTTGTGCTGGGCCACATTTTTTTCACATGAAGATACTTAGTCATTCCCCAAGATTTGTCTTCACTAGTTATTTCATTCATTTATTGATTTATGTTCTACTTTTTCACAGTTCACATTCTAACCACCCCCTTCCCCACACCCAACACCCTGTGACATGGACACACACAGCTCAGTGCAGTGGTAATTCCAAAACAGTTTTTTGTTGTTGTTGTTTTGTTGTTATCCAACACATTGGGGCTGAAGTTCGCCTGTCAGGAGTTTGTTCGATGCTGCGTGTCAGGCGTGTTCAGGAGTGTTTGGCTGGCTGGGTCAGGAGTGTTCACAAGTGTTCACAGCTTACTGGCTCAGGAGTGTTAGGAGTGTTCAGGAATGTCTGGTTTGCCAAGTCAGGAATGTTCAGGAGTGTTCAGCTCACTGGGTCAGGAGTTTTCAGCTCACTGGGTCAGGAGTGTTCAAGAGTGTTCAGGAGTGTTTGGCTCACTGGGTCAGGAGTGTACAGCAAGTCTTCTTCTCATCAACTTGCTGGTGTCCACTGATGCACAGGGACTGAGTAGGTGATTCTGTACATGTAAGACCTCATTGCGCTCCAGCCATTGCCAATCAGCTCGTTAATGAAGTGAACCAGGACTGGAACCAGTTTGCTAGTCCAACAAGTCCATGCCACTGTGCGTTCACAGATCATGTGGACTGCTCTGGGATCAGCAGTTCCATTCACTCTCTACACATTCATCATTCCTCATTTACTCTGATCCAGTCTTCAATAAAAACTGTACACCATATGCTAAAAATACCACATAAATTCCATAATAAACATAAACTCTAGATATACGCTATCTTACCTCATCTGTGTGTAAGACTGTCACACCTGTACGTCTCAGTGAATTGTCACATGGCTTCTTCACCACCGAGTCTCACCAGTGTTTGGAAATCCTCTAAAGTCTTTCTACTCTGCTCTTTTTATGGTACTCAGTGAAACCTCTGTAGTTAATCTTGTACATTTTAGTGTTAGTTTTAATTCTGAGTTTAATCCTAGCCTTAGTTCTGTTTTTTTGTTGTTGTTTGTTTGTTTCTTCATGTGCAGATGTCCATCATCCTCTTTTCCATGGGTCACCAGTCCATCTTTGCCTCATAGAGATGACAGAAGATCAAGCTGTACTTTTTTTTACTTGGTTGACTCATGTCCCTTGCCGTATGAAGCACGATTCATAGTGACAAAAAATTGAACAGACTTGTCTTGTTTTCCTAGAACCTTTAGTTAAAGTGTGGTAATGTTTTTCTGCCTCTACGCTGATTTTGACATTTGTCTGCCTCATTGTGGGTGGAAGATGGGTCAGTATGACATTCCTCCTGGGATGAAATGTTATATTAAAGTCGTCTTCCTCTGGGGAAACCAGTACTCATTTTACCTCCCTCCTCCAGTAGTGAATGTGGTGGTGTTACTGGTGGTGAATAATCTTCCATGATAAACTGTTTGCTGCATGCACTGTTATAGACTACATGCACTGTTAAGTACAGACTATATGCCCTCTTATAGACTACATGCACTGTTACGTATTGACTATATGCACTCTTATAGACTACATACACTGTTATCTACAGACTACATACACTGTTATGTACAGACTGTATGCACTCTTATAGACTACATACACTGTTATGTAAATTGTACTTTAAATAAGGACTGTTACTAGCTGGGCCACCCAATGGAGGATGGGTTCCCTTCTGAGTCTTGGTCCTCCCAAGGTTTCTTCCTAATCCCCTCTAGGGAGTTTTTCCTTGCCACTGTCGCCCCTGTTTAGGGACTCGTTAGGGACTTGAAACCATGTGTTTGTAAAGCTGCTTTGTGACAACATTTGTTGTAAAAAGAGCTACATGTGACTGTGACTATTTGACAGACTACACTTTTAAGCAGCTTTTAGAGAAGCATCCTATATCCTATATTGAGGTATAGGCAATATTTACCATTTGTTGTGTTTAATGTTGGTGTAGTATTTACCGTTTGTTCTATTTAATGTTGGTTTAGTATAGTTTCTTGTGTTTAGTGTTTGCTTAGTATTTAGAGTTTGTTGTAATTAGTATATCTTTAGTATTTAGAGTTAGTGGTGTTTAGTGTTTGTTTAGCATTAAGTGTTTGTTGCATTTAGTGTTTGTTTAGTATTTCGAGTTTGTTGTGTTTAGTGTTTAGTGTTTGTCATTGTGTTTAGTGTTTGTTTACTATGTAGTTTGTTTTGTCTTTTGTTTGTTGTGGTTGGTGTTTGTTACATTTAGTATTTCACACAATCCCACTACAAACAGTCACTCTGCCATTTGGTTTCCAACTGGTGTTATTGATCTGATCTGGAGCTCTTCCAGACTCTCATAGCAGCCTTCATTGATAACTGATATCTGATCTCTCTGTCACACATCAATCTATCACTTTTATCCCTTTCTCTAACACTTTCATCCCTTTCTCCCTACCTCTGTTTTTCCTCCTTTCTTCTACCCTTTCCTTTCACCCCCCCCCTCCCCAGCCCACCCCAACAGGGAGTGAAAGGTGGCAGAATGGATTTGAAAGGCTATTCCTTTAACCCCGCCTCAATATTAGCTTTTATTATTGTTATTGCTGGCTAGCTGTGGCTCTGGCTGAGAGGCCACAGTTTGCAATAGTGTCTGGGCTCTGGCTGATAAAAGCTCATATGCTCCCTCTAGCCTGCAGGTCTGGGGGAGCCAGTGAACCCTGAATTTTTTAAGCCATGGAGAGCTTTTTTTTCTCTTTATTTTCTGAGGTCTGTAGATGCTGAGCCTGCCAATTGCACGCTTCAGTTTAGCTTTTTTTCTAAAAATCCCCACAAAGTCTGTTTTTTTTTTGTTTGTTTTTTTTAGCCATGTGTGTTCATGTGCCTGTGTGCACTTGTGCGTGTGTGTGCGTTTGTGATTGCGTGCGTGTGTGTGTGTGCGTTCATGTGTTTTTTTCATATGTGTGTGTGTGAACACGTGTGTGTGTGTGTGTGTTTATTCATGCATGTGTATGTATATGTTTGTGTGTCTGTGTGCACTCATGCGTGTATATGTGTGTGTGTCTGTGTGCACGCACGTGTGTATATATGTGTGTGTGTGTGTGTGTGTGTGTGCTGCTGTGGTACAGCTGGTGCTCCTGCAGGTTGTGTAGCTTAGGCTCACACATGCTGTATGGTAAACACACCATGTATGGGTAACACTGGCAAACTGAGAATAATGAATTAATACAGTGGAGTCGGTTGCTATTTAAATGCATCACGTGTGTAAGTGTTCCAATGTCATGAGATCCGTCAGTCTCTCATCCACTCCGGTGGACCTCCTCCACTAATGAGATCCATCAGTCTAACCCTCCACTCACGCAGTTTAACTTGAATGACTGCTAGCAAAGGTCTTAAAAAGCACATTTATGTTTTCTAGCATTCTCACCCTTTCTCTCTCTCTCTCTCTCTCTCTCTCTCTCTCTCTCTCTCTCTCTCTGTATGCAGCTCAGTCTGCCAAATTCAAATTAGCCTTATTGGCATGAATTGTAATGAACTGTTGCCAAAGCGATCAGTACACACACACACACACACACACACACACATACACATAATATGTATATAATGTGTAGGTATTTGTGCGATTACACACACAAACAATTAATTTGGGATTGCTTGAAGATACAGTTAGATTTTTTTACTGTAAGGGTTGTCCTAAACATGTTTTTGGGGGGGGGGGGGGCGCGGGGGGGGGGGGGGGGGGGGGGGGGTGGGGGGGGG
>JAOYMR010000007.1:20618518-20635223 GCA_025802075.1 Tenebrosternarchus preto
CTCTCCCTCCCTCTCCCCCCCCCCCCCTCCTCTCCTTTCTTCTTTCTCTCTCCCACCATTTTTTCTCTATCTCTGCCTCACTCTGTTTGGTTAGACAGGAACAATACACAAGCTACTTTTCCTGATTCAAAACTACAGTCATTGTCGTGAAGACTGTTATTTATTGCAGTAGGAGTAAGGTATGCTGATTCAACAATATGGATGTTTAATTAGGTTGATGACTGTTAGAACTGAAGGCTTAAATGGCTCGATCCTCTATTATTCTTTTTGAGTTTTATGTAGATTAAAGAGTTTATTTTAATGGTGTCACCCATTTTACAGAGTGAAGGAGATATGCAGGCAGGGAGGGTGAGAGAGCGGGAGAAAGAGAGAGAGAGAGACTTCCTTCTTTAAGTTCAAGCCAGATGGCTGTCTTTTCTTGCATGAGATTAAAAGATGTTTCTAATTCACAGTTTTGCATTCTGGGCAAATGGATATCACAGGGCTAAATCATTTCTCTCCTGAAAGAGCCACAGCAGGGAGACAAAGAAAGGAGGGAGAGGAGAGAGAGGGAGAGGAAAGAGAGAGAGGGAGAGGAGAGAGAGAGAGAGGGAGCTCTCTTTCTCTGCACGGCTAGGTGACAGACTCTCCAGGCTTGTTGTAGGGCGCGGCAGAAACGTGGTGTGATTCTTGGAAAGTGGTCGATGTTAATTGACTGCCAGGGGAGGTAAAAGCTATAAAGGCTCGTTATTAGACGTGAGCATAGATGCGAGGGAGAAGGGTGATCGTAATAATTACAGACATGATAAAAAGACATTAATTAACCAAACGAACAATGGTGAAAATGCAGCTGCATAATGTTTGGAAGTGATTGTTCTTTAAGGAGTTTATTAGCTTATGCATGTAAAAACACAAAAACACAAACAAAAGACCCAAAACAGAGACATGTTTGATACGGTGAGAAAAACTGTGCCTTCAGATTTTTATTTAATATTGTTTTTTGTAGAACATTCATTTAATGATGAGTTTGAAATTAATGTTGTAAGCTGTGATTTATCGCATCATGATGCAATATGCTTTTGATTTCTAATTCATTGTCCCTCCCTGTCTCCCCAGTTGACCTTTTGTGTGTGTTACATTAACATACATTAAAGCTATGCACACTGTCTGACTGACCACACTATTTTTTACCCATTCTCTCTTTTTGTGTGTGCAGGTGGAACGTGCTTGGCCTGCAGGGTGCACTGCTGAGCCATTTTGTGGAGCCTGTGTACCTGCACAGTTTGACAGTGGGGAGCCTGAAGCACACGGGTCACCTCTCCAGAATGCTGAGCCAACGGCTGCCTCACCTGGGACCGCTCCCCGCCCGCTACCGCCGCAGCCAGCCCCTGCTCTATAGTACGCCCAGCTCCGCACGCCTACACCGCCCGGCACTGTCCCCGCACCCACCACGTCACGCGCCCACATCCATCCACGCAGGTTTCCCTTAGGGTGGCTGTTCTGGAGGGTGGAGCTTTCTCCCGCCTTTGCCACACCTGAGTCACCTCAGTAGCCGCTCAAGGACAAGGCAGATAAACAGAAAAATGTAGTAAATAATACTGCATGTGTTATTAATGAGTTATTAAGCATGTTATGAAGCATGCTATTAAGCATGTTCTTAACTAAACTGACGAGGCTGTTACTGTAGTTCATGGGTGTGGCTCAGAGCACACAGGTATGCCTTTGGTGGGCGTGGCTAAGAGCACACACAGGTACACATTTGGTGGGAGAGGCTCAGATCACATACAGATATGCATTCCACTTCTCCATATTCCACATAGTCGAATTCCACTTTGTTCAAGGTGCCGAAGGTCCAGTTCACCCACGCTTACCTCTGCTAGAGGGAGGATCGATGACCTTTGCAGAGCAAACAAAAAGACACATCTCTGCACACACACACGGCCGAGCAGGCAGTGATCTGCCCTGACCCACAAAGATTCTCCTTCAGGGCACATGGCCTGCAGTCCAGGGACTGGTGTGGGGGGGGAGGCGTTCCTATCTCCTCCCAGCCACTGGCTCATTGCCTGCAGCCTCCACACTATTGGATCTGTCCTTCATCCCCATAATCAATCTAATCACACACCTTATCAGTGGCATGGTGGGGAGCAGGGCCGTCTGTGGCACCAAGGGCCCCCACGCCTTCCTCCTTCAGCCTTCTCCCAGGCTTTGATCAGCTCTTCCTCCATTGTGCACTGCTCCGTTGTTGAGGGAGAAAATGGCCTGGTTATTTTAAGCCCGGCTGTCAAAAAAGAACAGAGGTCCCCTCGAGCAGTGGTGGGCTGATATCACAGCGGAGTGAAAGCACTCCTTCGCCCAATCAATGAGTCTGTCCTTCAAACGCCACTCACTCACGCATGTACGATGGCTTCCGCCTTTAACGCTTACGGGACTCATCTGTTAGCAGTTAAAAAGGAGTGAAAATAACAGTGCAGTGCAAAAATATTGCAGAAGATAAGTGAAGGGAAAGGGTGACAGTTTTACCTCACGTAGAAATTGCACGTTGAGAGGGAAACGTACTCAATTAAAACTGAAATAACTGTTGGTAGAGCTAGACGCCATAAAGGGCAAATCACAGAACAATGTCTGGTGTAAGAATTGATCAAGATTTCATGGAGAGGAAGAAAAAAATCAAATGGTCTGTTAGAGAGATACAGGAATGGAGTCAATGAGGGATGTAGAATGAGGCATGAATGGATGGAAATAAAGAAGGATGGAAGATGGAGAGAGAGAGAGACACAACAGAGAGAGAGAGAGAGAGAGAGGAGAGAGAGGGACACCACAGAGAGAGAGAGAGAGAGGAGAGAGAGAGAGGGAGGAGACACCACAGAGCGAGAGAGAGAGAGAGAGAGAGGGGGGGGGGGGAGACACCACAGAGAGAGAGAGAGAGAGAGAGAGAGAGACACCACAGAGAGAGAAGGAGACACAACAGAGAGACATAAAGAGAAAGGAGAACAGAGAGAGACACACACACTGACACACACACAGACACACACGAACACACACACACAAAGAAAGAGAGGAAGTCTATTACTGCATGGCAAAGCAATAAGAGACAGGATCATTGTCATGGTGGCAGGCAATTCATTCCACCTGTTTGAGAAAGCACAGAGAAAGAGAAAATTGAGATTCAAACGCGCTAGGTGGGAGATTATTGTGCAGCTAGCACGTTAGCTCTTTCTGTTTGCCATAATCGAGAGCAGATTTCATCCTGTGTCCCGTTCTTCACCTATTTACTTTCTTATTGAAAACATTCCTGAGGTAAAGGAATGTTTAGTAAAAACTGCAGCTCACAGACAGCTTTAGCTTTAGCTCACAGACAGCATTAGCTCACAGACAGCATTAGCTTTAGCTCACAGACAGCGTTAGCTCACAGACAGAATTAGATTTAGCCCATAGTCAGCATTGGCTAACAGACAGTGTTAGCTTTGGCCCATAGACAACTGTACCTCACAAACAGATAGCATTAGCTTTAGCTCACAGACAGCATTAGCTTTAACTAACAGACTGAATTAGCTCACAGACAGCGTTAGTTTTAGCTTTTGTTGTCGCCTACCTGTGCTTGAACTGATTGCCAAGTTAAGCGATGAGAGGTGTTGATCGAGCCGGAGACCTTGCATCCACCACTGATATTTAGCACCGAGTAAGCATGTCCAACGTGCTACGTTAGAACCGTGCACTTGCTCATGCTAATGAAACACTCCAGCACATGCGATTAAGCAGCCAAAAGTGACCTGCCTATGGGTCTGCTACACTGTTACAGCCTCTCGTGTAGAATGACCTCTCATTAACACATTCTTATGGACAACCCCCCCCCCATCTCTGTGAACCCTTTACTCTGCGTGAATCCACCTTCCCCTCCTATGAAAAAATAAACATTTAGCTCTGTGAAAAACATATTTTTGGAACACGATAACATCACCTGCAATCTCTGCTTTTTTGAAAACTTGAGCCAGTCTTTGGGTTTCTGGTTGATTTAGGACACACTTACTCCCACACCTCTATTTATAGGCAACCAGTCCAATTTACAATTCTAAGAAGTTTACTGGCTGATGGTAACATATCTTGTTTTCTGCACTACAGTGTTTCTAGAGGCCTTTTTCATAAATTACAGTAAAAGATGACAGTGTTGACTGAGTGACTTACAATAGTGCTAGGAGTCTTGCACATAGACTCATTGGAATACGCCATACACCATTCCCTGACAGGAGATGCAGTAGTGTTACCCACTACACTAAACCATCCACTAAAGCAGAGTATATTTAAAGGCTAACCTGTGTAAGAACCCATGTTGCTGTCATAAATCAGAGTATAGAACATCATGGTTTGATATGTTAGTGACATAGATGGTGGACAACATAAACTAGCCTGCTAATCAGTTTGTTTTTCCTAAAGCTAAATAATAATGGGAGTATAAATCTCTGAGTTGTTGTTAGCTTGTGTGATTTAGTGCGCATTTGTCATTTAGGCTACACTTTTAATCCTGTTTTAAGTAGGATATGTTTTAGAATCGATTACTAGTGGTCGTGTGGTAAACAACAACGATTTAGTTCTCAGCAGTGGGTTGTTAGCTGTTAGCTGCTTAGCTTGTACAGACAGTGCTCTTAGCAGGTGACTCCAGCTCCACTTGCAGGCTCTCAGGAGCTGTTTCTGCATGTGTCGCAGGCCTTAGCAGCGGCGGGTGGGGGCAGCAGGTGAAGTCTCCATGCTACAGCGCAAACTGGACCATCGGGGACGACCAGTTGGAAGTGATCAACGCGTGCACAGGGAGACGAAAGGATGGCGGTGCGCCATCCCGGCTCTGCAAACACGCGCTGTTTGTTCGCTGGAACAGACTGTACCGCAAGGTGAGAGCCACTCTGTTCCCTTCAACCACACGAGGACCCGCCTCAGGGTCATGCGGCGATACCGCTGGGTCCTAATCATCTCATTCATAGGCTACTGCATGCTACAAGTGACCACGTTGCCCTTTTATGAATACATATTATAAATATGTAGCACTAATAGCTTGAGCATATTACAGACCCTCTGCGCGAATCGTGATAGCACACATGAGGTGTAACCTTTGGCCAGGTTAAATGACACATTTTGGCAGAAAGTCAGGCTGGTGCGTTAGTCTGGCGTACTGTGTAGGATCGAAGCGTGCGGTTTTGCTTGCAGCCTGTGTTTTAAGAATCACGCATCACATTTCATGCCACTAGAGGGCGATGTTCACTGGGTGATGGATCAGGTGATGCAGGTCAGGTAGTTTATAGCACCAAGTGTTCCAGTGGCTGGACCATATGGCTTCTTACTTTTTGTAGTGACTGGTTTTTTGTAGTGGATAGATTTAGGGGGCCTGCCTGGTCCTTTCCCTGGTTCGTGCAGGAGAACAGAGTAGGCTCCGAAACAGCGTTACCTCTGTTCAGAGGCTCCAGAAATCCTCATGTCCAATTTCATTCTTTTTTATTACTACTGCCACTCATGAAACCTTATGTACTTATAGAATAAAGCCAGGTGGATTTGCAGAAGACTAAGAATGATTCACTCCTCTCCGGTGAGCACTGTCTGCAGGTGCCCTCATTAACTGTGGACGCAACACCCTGCAATTCACACAGGGCTGTTCTGAGCAGACGCCAGAGTGGCAGGTACAGTCAGTGGGAGATTATACCACGTTACATGCCTCAACTCCCTGCTGTGGTTCGCCGTGTAATAAGGCACAAACCCAGCCAGGGAGACGCATCTTGTAGAAACAGACACGCAGACAGGGACATACAATCAACGACATCGTGTTGAGACTCATGGGAGGACAGCCATTAAGAGGTAACAACTCATACCCCCTCTAAAAAAGTGACTTTTTTTTCCATGTCTAGACAACTATATATATATATAAAATAGATTCTTCAAGCTGAAGTCTATAATAAATTCAGCTGAACTATAATTCATATGTACTTATAGACATATAGAAATATAGAATCTTGTTTCTCTGTTACTGTTTAAGGATCATGCACTGTTGAAATGAACCACCCAGACAGTTAGAGTAAATGTTCTGTGGTGAGGGTTTCACCCTTAAAGAATCACGCTCCATCACAGAGGCCGGCGTTCGGAGCCTTCATCGTTCCTCACCCACAGCCTCAGAACACGAACCGTAGCGATGGCAAGCGAGTGTTTAGCGGCAGGTGGCGCCAAGTTCCCGCCTCGCAAATGAGTTTTACTTTCCAGAAAAGCATAACTGTGTAAAACACAAGGCCTCATCATGGAAATGTGCGGACGGACTCCGGCTGCCGTGCCAAATGGTGGCAGTTAAAGAGCAAATGACGACGGAGCTGGTAATCATGGGGAAAGGCGTTGGAGCGGCCTCCCGTGGCAGTCAGAAACGCTAGAGCACACACGCTAATCTCCAAAGAAACTTTTTACTTTTCTTTGCTCCTCTTCATCTGCTGCGCAACTTCTATCTTGTTCTCTTTGTGTGTGTGTGTGTGTGTGTGTGTGTGTGTGTTTCGTGTGTGTGAACACGCAACAAAAGAAATGCACAAAAGCTCAGAGAATGTTCAATTGCTTGTGAAATTTAAATGGGGAGATTACACAGCTGTTGAAGTTCCCTGTTTGTGCCGCCTCATTCGTTTTGTTTTGCTCTCTCTCTCTCTCTCTCTCTCTCTCTCTTTCTTTCTCCACCCTATCTGCCTCTTTCCGTGTCCGCAGCTGGTAGTGAGCGGCCCAGGCTCGAGGGACACACCTCTGATGTATAGCGAAGCCAAGCAGGCCGCCGCCTCCTACCAGACAGTGAAGGAGCGGTGGTGGCGAGTGCTGCGGGAGGCAGGCCTGGGGAGCTGGGTGTGCAAGCCCCCTGAGCAGGAGCACTTCCTGCTGGCCGTGTGAGACCACGTGAGGCCGCGGGAGACCACGTGACACTGCACGAGACCTTGAGAGCCAATGTGAGATTGTCCAGAGACCACAGAAGCCTGTTGATATCTTAACCTGCACTCTCCAAGTGGCTGGCCTTCGCTCAGAGCAACATGGCCCTGCAGCTGAAGACAGCCCCGCCCCCATGAAGGGGGCAGTCACTCCCCCCACCTGCACCTGGACAAGAAGGAGGACAGAGTGGGGGCAGAAGTATCCTGAATGGCAATGATTCTCCTCACCTCACACTCACACTTTACAAAGACCCCCCCTTTCCTATCACCTGCAGCTGTCACACTAGAAAGTGTGTGTGTGTGTGTGTGTGTGTTAACCTTCACCAAAGTGAAAGGCAGCAGCCATCTTGTCATCACTCGCCCATCTCCGGATGGCCCCTGTAGAGTTCTTGCACACTGTCCAATTAAGAGCCTTGTCAGAATGATGCGTGCCTCTCTCTCTCTCTCCCCACCCTACAAGTTTTCCTTTTTTTCACTACACCTTCTTTTCTCACATACACAATCTCTCAGTTCCTCTTTCAGTCTTTCTTTGTAAAGGGAGGAGGGGCTTGATGTTGCAAAGACAGCAGCCCAGGTTCATTCAGACACTGTTCCGTGTGCAGCACAGGTTCATTCAGACACTGTTCCGTGTGCAGCACAGGTTCATTCAGACACTGTTCTGTGTGCAGCACAGGGCACTTGATGAGAGGGATTGACATAATGAAGATGAACTCATGATAAGGTCACATAAATAGTGCCATTAAAACACACTGGCTGTCCGCAGAGGTGGAACTTTTCTGTTACTTGTTATCTCCTTCACCCCCATAAATAAATAAATAAATAAATAAATAAATAAATAAATAAATAAAATCAATTGTAGTTTGGAAGAAACTGTGCCAACACTGTTATACTGAGATGCTACGTGAGGCTCAGGGTTTCTGAGGAGTTTGTTCATTGTTTAATCTACTGACCCCAAGCAGCTTTTCATAATTCCCCCTGTTTAACCTGGGCATACAAAACCAGCGCACAGTCTGCTACTCGGGCACTAGGACAGGTTATGTGTTGATATACTCCTCCATGTGCACCAGCACAGATTAGCATGTGAGTTTTATAGAACCCAGTGAGAGAATAAAAAAACAAAACCTTGAATCCCAATACTGACTTTTTTTGCGATAGTGTTTTATATTCTTTTCATGTCCTCATAGTTCCATCCAGGGTTTGTCACAGTAGACCTGTAGTTGTTTAACACAAAGCCTAAGGGACATCCACATCTTGCATTTTAATGGATGCTATATGGAACATCATGGAACTGAGAGGTACCTAGACGTAGCAGGTAGTGATTAGGGTTTCAACATGAGCTTTGTTTTCTGAAGTGTTGAAGTGGGTTTTTTTTTTTTTGGACATGGGAACCTTCGCAGTGTTTTGATGTTCCTAATGTGGCACCAGGATTTCACTGCAGGAGTTTACGATAGTTTGCGTCTCATCGTGCAGCTCGGCGGGTTTACACACACTGGACTCCACTGACAGCGTCTTTTACATCATCTTCTATTTGACAGTTTTTGGCTTTGCCTCATCTGGGAAATTATCCTGGTTCTGGGACACCTTTCCTTGAAAGGCTACACTAGAAACAGAAATGGTAGAGCCCTAATGTGGACAAGGAAAGCAATTTGTTGCATTTATTGAAATCATGTTACTCTGGTGTCCTCCAGTGGTGCCCCTGTGCCCCACCAGCAGCTGTCAGGAAGACGTTTTGTTTGTTCACTTCTACGTTCAATTTTAACCTTTACTGAAACTGTCTAGAAAGCGCCCTTTAAAACCTATATAAGCTGTAATAGCGACACCTAGTGGTGATAAATATTAGTTTTCACCTCTTCTTCCCATTGTCTGACGAAATGTTATAAAAGCAATCCTGAAAAATGCATGATTCACTATTTTTTGCTGCCCTCTGTGTTTGCTGAATTTGTGATTAACAGTAGATTAATGTTTGATAGGCAGGTACAGTACTATACAGTAGGTTAGTTTGGAGAATAACCTCTCTCACTGTCTTCCCAGTCTTGAACACATTTACAATGTGTAATGAGCTCATTTCTGATCCTGTGCAAATCCTATTGGCTATCTTAAACGGTATCATGCCTTTATAATGGAGGCTGGAGCTGATCTCCTCCATTATGAGAACCAGTCCACTTGCAGCACTGGTTAGTTATACAGGACATTAGCTTTACACTAGCATTCAGAAATGTCAGCCTACCTTTACAAACATTACTATTTTCTCTGAAAAACAAAAAAACATCTGGGCTGTCTCTTGTGGATATTGTTGACATTTTATCAGTTGTTAGTTATTTTCACACTCGTACTCAGATTGAGCATCTTGCATTTTATTCCAGCTAGATCACTGATGAGATTTCTAACACAGAGACCAACAAAATCAAGAACGTCAGTGGTAGGCATGACTGATGGGCAATACTGTAATATTGACTGTACATTTTGTAAACTTTGTACAAAAAAGGGGAAAATGGAAAATTAACTGAGATGTTTAAATAAGATGTAAATTTAAATCTAAAATTACATGCTGCTAAAGTCTGTAAATTGCACTTAAGTTGTACCTTAAAAGTGAATGTTTATGTGAATAAAACCAATGTAAAATCAAGCATATCTTCAAGTATTTGTCTGATAGACAGTCAGAAGGTCATATATAGATTTAATCCATGCAAGGTCCAAAACATCACAGTTCCGAACTAAACCAGAGCCAGTATACCAGAACAACACAGTTCACATTTTGACCGGTGCTTTTCAATTCAGTGCAGTAGAAGAAAAAAATCATCATCAACATAAAGTCACCAGAATCTCAATGGCTGTTTTTCTCATGGAGGGGAAGTTGGTCCAACATAGTGTTTAAAACAAGAAGGTGAATGTATTAAAAGTCGTCATTACATGTACAGTGTTTCTGTGGCTGGTGAGAAATGGTTCACACACAGCTTTGTGATGACTGGTAAAAAGCTCTACCCTACAGGTAAGAAGGGAAGTTCTTTGAGAAGTGCCAAGGTGATCAAGGACATGCCTCTGGTGTGCACAGGAACGCTTACGTGTCAAGCGAGATGATGGCACCCGCTGCAAAGCAGAATATCTTCTGGAACATCAGTTACTTACGTCAACGCGCATGTTAAAAGCTCAACACGCATGTTAAGAGCTCAACATCAGCACACAAAGACCAGTAAATATATTACTCCGAATCGCTGTCCTTTGTTTCATATTTAATCCCTTTTATTATTCTCCTATGATATGAAATTATATATGAGAGTATATTTGTAGGCTACAAATGGGATTAAGTTGTCTTTGAAGGCAACTGCAGATGTTTTCACAATACAATTTGCCCTGGTCCTTGCAATTGTAATAGAAAGATTGAACAGATAAATTTGCTACTGTCATAAGCTCAGTACAAGTACAGGGCATTGAAATGCAGTTAGTATCCACCAGAAGTGCTAATAGTATTGTGTTATAACAGAGTGCAAATACGAATACTGTGATTACAGACTGAGTGCAAGAATGAATAAATATGGGGAGTGAAGTTACATACTATAGACAAAACATGGAGGAATGCATGAGGAATACTAAGCGTGTATCTATGGACAGATACGTATAAAATAAAGCACGAGTACACGTGTGTCTGCCAGACGATGTACAAGAGGCATCATAGTGGAAAATCAAATATTTCTCAGCTTTTATTTACAAAAAGTGGCATGTCCAAAATGATTCATACCCTTTGCAAACTGTCACAGTCTATGGGAAAATCCAAAGTTCTATACTATTCCATGCTGCTCTAAAGCATCCTAATTACACTGATTCACTGGGAACAGCTGTTTTAATCAACTCAACAGGTGAAAAACAGCAGCTCTCTGCAGTTGGTTTGTGGACGGTCATGGCTAAGACAAAGGAGCTCACTAAGGACCTGCGGCTGGGCAATGTGGCTGCTCACAAGTCAAGAAAGGGCTATAAGGCCATATCTAAATATGTTCAAGTTCCAGTGGCTACAATGCAAAAGTAGTATTTAAAAATATAAGACGTTCTGTACTGTGCAAATTCTCAGAGGACGTGGTCAGAAGCCAAAAGTGACACCTGTGCTGGTCAGGATGTGAGAGATAGTGAGAGAGGTAAAGAAGAATCCATGGATCACCACCAAGGCCATCCTGGTGAATCTGGGCTCTGCTGGTGGCAACGTCTCAAGGCAGACAGTCCAACGGACACTGTACACTACTGGGTTCCATGGACCCAGTCCAAGAAGGACACCACTCCTCCAGAAAAGGCACACAAAAGCCTGCTTGGCCTTTGCAAATGCTCATCTAGACAAAGAAGACGGACTTCTGGTCTTCTGTGTTATGGACAGATGAAACAAAAATCGAATTATTTGGCTCTAATCATAGTAAACGGCACCATGAGAAAAGAGCAATACATCAAGATTCTCAACATCAGGCAGGTCTGCAGAGAAACTCGGCCTTAGGTACCAGTGAACATTTCAGTACAACAACCAAGACGTGCAAAAAAACTAGTCAGCAAGTCTAGGAAGCATTTGATAGCTGTAATAGCCACATTTCTATTGATTATTATTGAGAAGGGTATGAATAATTTTTGGACATGCAACTTTTTGTTTTAACTTTGTGTTTAAACACACACATAGGCGTAACGTTTTGATGTCACAAGTGTCTTGCTGAATAGGCACAAATGTTTTCATATGATGTGTAAAAATCTTTTTGAACAGTCGTAGGTGACAAGCAAACGTCTGGTTCAGCCTGAAGCTAAACTCTCGGTGAGAACCGCGCGACGACGATGACGACGTGGAGAATGGCTTCGCTAACCACAGCTTTCAATCACAAGCAGAGCAGCAAGTCAGATAAACTGGGACTTGTTGAAGCGCTCACATATAGCAGGTTTCAAGACACAAAGCACTTAGCATCCCAACTGTTATTCTCCTACACTTAGCAGATTTAGATTCTAAAAGTGCTCCTCACATTTTATGATCTCGAAATTACATCCGGAGGGGGGAAAAAGAAAAGGTTCTAGCAGTATCTGCTACAACTATGACACTGGTGGAAAGTCAATGAAATCATTTTCGCACTGTGAGTACACAAACATAACCGACACAACTCAGATGTTTTTAATGAGCAAATTGTATCAGTTGAAAAGACATTACACCTGTGCAACATCCGAGAATCATCGTTTCCTCATTTCAAGAGTTTGATATATCGGTATTGATAAGTCTATATTTAACACGACATACATCTAGAACACGGGCGTACACAGGAGGGTCACGTGCTTCTGAAATGTAGGTAGATGCACGTTACACTTAAAATTTCTACAGCTACCTCCATACATTTCATTAATGCTCACCAGTCTGTAGCTTCTGAGGGGAAATTGCTGTCTACAGAAACGTTTGCTTTTGTTTTTGCCCATTTTGTTAGATTTTTTTATACACACAGCTATCTCGAAGGAATGTCTACAAAAGGTAATATTGGTGTGCAGTCTCACAACTCTAAACCAAAGCAGTTGACAATTAAACACTGTAAAACTATTAGCACTGAAATAATCCTTTAATGTCCAAAGGTTCAGTGCAGGAACGCTCACTAAACGTTAAGTTTCAGCGCAGTACTTTCACGGTTGTGTGTCATGGAGTCCGTCGTGAGTGTTATGGTGTGTCATGGATTCTGGTTGGCCTCCTCTCTATTACTGCACTGGAAACATTTCTTCGGTAAGCAATGAGTTCTGTGATTAAACTTCTTAAGAAAACACAAAAGAGGGAAAGACACACAAGCTTTCATGTTCTGTAAAGGACATTTATTTACACGGTATAGCCACAGCATACAGACCTCATTCAAAGCTACTGTACTGCCTTTAAAGTTTCTTCAGGAACGGCCGTGACGTTCACCTGTGTGCATCCGCACCACTGATACACAGAGGATTTAACACTATTGAAGCAACTCCTTTGAAAGTTAAAGGAGCCACAGTCCAGCCTAGGTTCAGATGATTTTAACAGATGCTGGGTTAAATTAAGCACAGGGCTTCTGGTCCAGACCTTCTCATACCATAATGGTTCATCTAGCCACTGTTGAATGTCTTTGCTATAGACAACTGCAAGAGAATAAATGCTTCAGTTTAATGCGTCCGGTTCATTTATCTGATGAATAGGTTTATCTGTTCTATAAGACACAGAAAGCTCCGGAAATCAAAGTAAACCCTGACACAGACACCATTTGACTTAAATCATCTTAGGGCTATAAACATTGTCAACCATATTCACAAACTCCATCAACACATTCACATTTTATATTATTCACTTATGAAATCAATTTACACAGCGATCACAACAGCATCTTGTCTTTAATCAGTGGATCTGACAATTTTTCCCCATGCAGACGGATTGAGCAACACTGTATTTCAGAATAAAGTGTACATGTCGTACAGCATGACTGCCATCTCTCCTTTCAAAAAATACGCTTCTATACTTAATACATGGGATAAAGCAAAGCCAAACTTTACAAACTTAAAAATATCTAAAATGGTGAATGCGAACAATCAAAAATTATATGTACACCGAACCTCCCAAGAAAAAAAAAAAAAAATTAAACTATGAACAGAACAAAACTGTGATTCAACTCGTGTCAGCAACACCTAAAGCATCCGGGCCAAGGCCTTTTAGCCCCTCCCAGCCAGGGCCCCGCCCAGCCATGGCTCAGGACTCTGGCCCCTCCTCTAAACCACGGAAATGTGCATGGAGAATTTAATTAAGAAATGTGCATTAAGAATTTAAATATCCAGAACCAGCAAACAATCACAGAGCCATAACAGCCTTTGGAGGAGAGGACAAAGTAGAGTAGATTTGTGCAATATGAGACAAGTAAATCCCAGCGAAGCTACAGCCTCATACAATAAGGATGACGCACTGCCTTCGCCAGGCTCCAGGACCGGAACGCTGGGCTCCGGGGCCGGAACGTCTGCTAGAGGCAGCGTGCCCAACCTTAGCACCACGTGGGAGGTCTATCTAATGCGCATAAAAAAAAAAAAAATGTAAAAAAAAATCTGTTCAGAGGACCAGAGGCGAATAAGCGCTGGTGTAAAAATTGCACACGAACAGCACGGCTGCTTCTGAGCAGCCCTACACCAATCACAAGTGCTTCACTGAACGACAAGGAAATCCAGCTGCTAGAGGGTGTGTGTGTGTGTGTGTGTGTGTAGGTGTGTGTGTGTGTGTGTGTGTGTGTGATTCGTGTCTTCCTTAGCTTTGTGTAAGCGTGTATTTGAGCAGGATGAGTTACAGGACATGCGATTATGTTCACTTCTCCTGCAGCAGCGCAGGGATGTTGATGTTCCAGCCAATGGCCTGACGGTCAAAGCCGCAGGTGAACAGGTTACATGCCTGGTTCTCCTCATTCCAGGCTGAACAGCAAACCATACGCCGATGGCCCTGAAAACACACACACACACACACACACACACACACACACACACATATTAAAGCATAAATGCTGCCTTAAATGACAGATGAAGGGAGGACGAGAGGAAGATGACGGAGGGATGAAGGAAGCGTCTCACTTGTCTGTTGCTGCGGGGAAGGCGTGCCAGTCGAACTCCAGTCATGTCGAACAGTCTCACCTGCCGGTTATCGTGGGGCAGAGCGATGATTCTTTGGTTCGCTGACACACTTATCCTATACATCAGAGAAGGACGAGGTTACACACACTCAGAATAACCCAACAACTACAGGTAATCAGAAATCACAAACACGCACACACACACACAATAACCCAACAAATACAGGTAATCAGAGATCACAAACACACACACACAATAACCCAACACACACAGGTAATCAGAGATCACAAACACACACACAGGTCAGATAAAGGGGTATCTAGCAATTATGTTGGATCCATTATCGATTATTCTTTTCTTTTTTTTCTCCTCCGAAATCATTCCTCACACTTTATAGAAAGTTTGTTTCCTACTGCTGTGCCAGTTTGTCTCACCCGCAAAGCTCAGTGCACGCCCCCTGCTGGCCAACAAGGAAAAAAAACCAAAAAAACAATTTCCATCTGGCAGAAATCCAGACACTAGCTGAACCTGGAACGGCTGGGCTCTTATCACATCACGACCAGAGCAAGACACACTGTTCTCAGGAGACTCCACATAAACAAGCAGTGTGTTATTTAAGTGTAAATGATACTGAAGGATTACAGAGAACAACCGAGGACAGGATGTCTGACGTGGTTCAGAAAGCCTGCAGTAATTGCTCCGCCTCCTTACCATGCCCCGCCCCCTTACCTGTTGACAGCCGAGTCGGTGCGTATGGTTGCTATTGGCGACCGCATGTTCTTCAGGTCCCAGACCTTGACAGTGCGATCGTCGCTGCCCGACACCACGTTGTCGCCCACGGTGAACACAGCCGACGTCACAGTGCTGTAACGAGAGAGGGCATGAGGCGTCTAGACACCGGTCCAGACCATCACACTAAGGGCATATCCATATGTGGACAAGAAACAAAACAACCGAAATAATCGCTTGTGTTTGGGGATCTGTGCATCTCTCCCCGTTGTAGAAAGTCCGTGGATTTGGTCATATTCTGGGTTAGTGAGAGAGGTTGGTCCCTGGAGGAAGAAGTCACCTAGTTCCAAACGACACCCTCCCCTTCCCTCTGTAGTGAGCAAATAATGAATGGGACAGACCCATAGATCAGAGAGGGACTCCTGACTGCAGGCGATGTGAGATGAGATGAATGCAGATGAGCAGATCAGCAAATTGCGCTAAAGAGATTCCTACAGTCGCCTTCTACTCCGACCCCACTGCTCCAACACGACCTTCCTCCTGTACCCCCCCCCCCACCTGGATACCCCCACCTCGCCCTGCACCTAGCAGCCCCAGTAATTTAATGGACCCAGTGCCTCTAATCGCAAGCGTCACTCACTACATCCTCCTGTCTCTTCTGATATTCCCGCTCTCGGCTAGCGGCCGCTCCGGTGCTCTGGTGCGCGCGCTGATTCAGATTAGCAGAGGCTACGCTGGCTGGCCTGGTAGCTGCTAGCCTCGCTAATTTGAATTGACATGATATTAAGGTTTAATTAGGGCCAAATTCTGCTGCATTAGAGGGTCTAGGAAAGGCTGCGCTGGTGCTAATGGCCGCGGCTGGCCCTCGGAGCCCCAGAGCTCATCGAAAGTGGAGCGTGGAAACACTTTCTGACATGGTGGCTCGCCGCGGGAGAGTGGGGGGCGGAGGGCCGGGGGAAGGGGCGGCGGGCAGATAAAAGCTCGATTAAAATCCCATTAGAACTCGGACGATATTTCGGAAAAATGTTCCGTCTCCCCTGGAGCCACTGACAAGCAAGGTCGAGACTCATTAGGAGAAGGAGAATGTGTGTGTGTGTGTGTGTGGGGGGCGCTGGAGGCCAGAGGGTCACAGCAGTAATATAAAGATACAGTACTCACTGAATGTATGAAGCCCGAGTTAACAGCTCAGCATAGCTCAAACGAGCTCTTCAGACACAGAACACGGGGCATTGCCATGACAACCTCTGTGGTGTTAGGTGTAAGGATGAAGGGCCAAGCAGGTGAGAATTAGGTTTTAAGTAAGAATACACGGGTCGGTCCGTCACTGGATACAGCATTTACAAAAAAAAACCCCCCTCATATGCTGGTGGCATTATGGGCTCTGTGTAGTGCACCAGTGACGTAAAGGGTTGTGTGTAGTCGGTGGGCGGTGTAAAGGGTTGTGTGTAGTCGGTGGGCGGTGTAAAGGGTTGTGTGTAGTCGGTGGGCGGTGTAAAGGGTTGTGTGTA
>JAOYMR010000007.1:20643939-20657814 GCA_025802075.1 Tenebrosternarchus preto
GCACTGTAGTGTGTGGGCGTCACCCTCAGACACGCGTTAAAGCCAGAGGCAGAAGAGCTTCCCGTTCAGATTACTCCTCAAAATCTTGCATATTAATTCTAATCCCTAATCTGAAGTTTAGAGTGGTATTTCAGTTCACACCAAAGTTAGTAAAGACCGCCGGATGCCTTTTAACCGCCAACTCAAGCTCACAAAGCGACAGATTGAAGGGAGAGCAGTAGAGCAGTAGCAGCACTTTCTACATGGACCAGTCAAGAAGCCATGAAAACACCAGATGATTTTCATTTTATAAAAGAAAATCATATTTTTGCAAGTTACATGTCATTGAAAATGTCCTTTCTCTGGAAGAGGGACGCCACAACACAGAACTATTCAGCAGAGGGTCTCGGTAGGAGTTCAGATGGCCAGAAAGAAGGGCTCTTTGGGCCCCAATACAGGAGGGACTGTACTGTATTTCTGCCCAAGTCATCAATAATTACAGCCAGTGACGTAAAATATTATCAAGAACAGGCCTTTATCAAATTCGATTCTAGGAGGCAGAAATCTTTGAAAAATACAGACAGTTCTACAACAGGGTTACTGTGAATTTGTTCTGAATAGTGGCCAATTGGCCACTAACCCCCCCCTCGATGGAATAGTTCATGAATTCTGGCACACAGAGGAAGAGAAGTTAAAGAAAATTACCCAGGAATCTCCACCCCACAATTCCCAGTTCCCCACATTGAAGTTGCGAGGTCCGCCTACTTTGCCGTGGAAAGAATTTGAACGCTACAGTCGGTGAGAGCGAGAGAAGAGAAGAGTTTGAAGAGTGTGGAACCAAAGACAGGGTAGAAAACTAGAACCTCTCAATCACCACCCAGAGAGAAACTGATGCTGCTGCTAATGAAGGAATGACATTCATAAAGGTTGAAAAAATAAATAAATAAAATTAAATTAAATAAAAAGATGCTTTAAAAAAAATAATCCTTCTGCAATAACCACTCAGTTAAAGCTCAAAGTTCAACAAGGTCAACCATCCAACAATATATTCCTTTTTTGATCAAAGGTAGAAAAGCTGCCATACGAAACAGTTTACTTTTCTTATGCAAGTTTACATCAACAGCACATGTTACGAAAGCCAAAGCAGCATGAGCTAAATCTCCTTGGGCAAATGTGGAAGAGTAAAGGAATATTCCAGCATTTTCCTACAGAAGAGTAAAGGGATATTCCAGCATTTTCCTACCTACTTCGTCTCTAGCAAATCTGTAGCGTTTTATCATATTCTCACCAGCTGCCTGAGGCTTCCATTTGAAGTTTGTTTTTCTGTTCTTTTCAAAGTACAGGAAGATTTGTCGAAACTACTGTCTGTTGCAATCAATCTTACAATACACACAGAGGCAGATTAGATTTTGGCCAGATAGAGAATAGGTTCAAATGATCAAGTATTCCTTTAAGTATTATATTCCACAACGATGTGCATTTCATTTTGCATGAATGATTGTGTTTCTTTGTTATTATCCTTAATCACTGTTGCACAGGAAGCTGACAGGCAGCATCCAAACACCTGGATATGCTCCAGCTGTAGTGAACACCACTGAAATGCAGTCAGCCACATAAAGGTGACGTTTATTATCTCTCACTAATCCAATTCTGAACAAATACGATTTGCTTCACAGCTAAGTGCCAAGTTAATCTGTCAGATGAAGTGGCAGGCGTCCAGTTAGTACAGGTCTCACAGAGATTAGTTGCATTAGCTCAGGGTAGCAACGGTTATTCCTACAGAGAGATGCGTACCTTGCTGGTGGAAGCTTTGTACGTGGTCTTCAGTTTTTGGGACAGCTGGCTGGTACTGTGACTGGCTGTGGACACAGGAAATAAAACAACCAGAACCATGAAGAGGGGTAAAACAGGTTCAAACTGTGGTCATTTGCATGTATATGAATACACTTTGTAAACTAACCTCTTTAAACAGCACAGTGATTTTTAGCAGTGCAAAGATAAACGTCTACCAGAAACTGATCCATGTACTCAAGACTTAAATTACATCATTAGACAATGATTTTTGCCAAGACCTGTAGTCTGACTGACATCGAACTGCAACTTTGAGGTGTAAGAAATACCAACCGTCAGCCAGGGACATCCTCCAACCACTGGCAAGAGAGACCCCCGAAACCCTCACCCAGCTCTTCCACATGTACTGTCTCCAGTGTCCAGTAGAAGTAAGCCAACCTACCCTTAGTCTTCAGGGCTCCTTTCCCAAGATCCCCTCCATCAACAGTTTGTCCCTCACCTGCCAACCGCTCGTTCAGGGACTCGATTTCTCTCCTCACTGCACAAGCAGAACCAGGGCTATTAGCGTCTGGCTATCTAAAAGCACACCAGCACTTTGGACAGAATTCTGATTTATAAAAAAAACAAAGCATTCATACTTTTAATTCACTTAGGTTCAGACCCAAAGATCAGTATTACCACAGCCTCAACACCAGAACCCATTTAACTCAACATTGTTTTTATTGCCCCTGTATTTAAACGTGCAGGGCGGAGTTGCTGAGGTCCTGTGCTTGGGGTCATGGAATCACACAGATTAGATTAGATTTCCTCAACTCTAATACACTTGTCTCACGGCCACATGCTGAGTGAGGACTGCACTCAGGAAACCACTAATCTGTGCAATGCCATAGATTACACACACAAGTGCATCACACATATACACACAGGTACGCAGGTGCAGCAGGTGCCTGTGCACACAAGCAACACGCGCTTACACAGACACACTCTCACACACACGAAAGGTCTCTGGGTCCTCATCAAGGCCGTTAAACATACTGCCAAACACACTGACCAGGATCTCAAGCACCAGATTTCATCTGTTACTCACATTCAAGGTTTTCAAGGTAGAGATTCTCAAACTCGCGTTCAATCTGTCCAAACAGGTCAAGCAAGTTGTTCCTCAGAGCCATGGGCAGCCTGGAGTCCTGCAGGAAGGGAGAGAGCACACTTCAGCCCACATACTCAACAACCCTTATAGAACACACTCTACCCTAATAGAGCACACATCTGCACACAAACCCAACAAATCTTATAGAACCCACTCCTCCTTTAGAGAACCCACTCCACCCTTATAAAGCACACTTCAGTCCACAATCCCAACAACCTTTAGAGAACCCACTCCACCCTTAGAGCACGCTTCAGCCAACCAACCCAACAACCCTCATAAAACCCACTCCACCTTTAGAGAACCCACTCCACCCTTACAGAGCACATTTCAGCACACAAACCCAATCCACCCTTACAGAAGACGCCTCAGCCCACAAACACACTCCTGAACACACCTGACAGAACACACTCCAGTCCTCTAAGCTATATACCTCTAGCGTAGCCTATACTCCTGCTTATACACTGCAAATTTAAGTATACTATAAATTCCAAATGGGAACTACAGGTGAAAACCAGCCAGGTGAGAGGGATGCAATGAGAACAGTCCATTTGCTTGCACTGTCCCTCATACTGAGACCAGCTTAGATAAAGTAGAAGCAATATACACACACAAATATGCTCACACACTAGCTAGAGAAAGCAAAGAATGTGTGACAACACACTGTCACTGCCCTAAGTAAACACACCAAGTCCAACACCCATCCACCCACACCAAAAGGGTTAAAGGTAAAGAAGGAAAAAACATTAGCAAACAATGAGCAGCCTCTCTACTGCCATAAAGCTGCTCAATCCGAAAAAGCAGGTCCCCATGGCAACTGCATATAATAGCAGTGGTGTAAGAGGGAATAGAGATGTAACATAATCCCCATGAACAGCTTACAAATGGGTCTGTCAATCAACAGCAAGCCAACATGTCGCAGAGTGCCAGCGAATAGAACATTCCACGCCCAGCACGTGGTCTTCATTAAAACTTGATGTGACGTTCAAACACTGAAGCTCTGGAAGATGTGGATGTAATGCACTAATGACAGAAGACTGGTAAACAGCTAGAATCGGCAGCAGATAATGACAATGGACAGGGTACAGACTCCAGTTCAAATGTGAAAAATCTTAAAAAGTTGAGAAAACAAACAAAAAAACACAACCGTTAGGTCTGTCCTTCAGGTAGCAATGACAAAAATGTTGAATTTACAAGGGAGACTTTGTCATTTTCTAAGATACATCTTTAAAGCCAATACTAAACAAGTTCAAAACTACAGTGGACTTCAAAATGGAAGGATCACAGTCACATTATTACACTGTTTGCGCTGGCATGTTTTTTTATGAGTGGAAAAGCCTGTGTTTGCCCAGGGTAAATGTTCTATGATAACACCACCACAAAAGAGGTATGTCAAGGCATCCAGGGCACAAATTACAAAACCAGACATCGATCAATAGTGGAAGTACTCATTGACAAAAATTGTTAACTACATCCTGGGGTTTGGGGTTTGCCTCCAGGTAGAGAGATTCCGACTGCGAAAACTGAGCTCTTGAATGAAAGATGCTTGCAGTAAATACTGATCCAACAGGTGAGGAGGTGTTTGCTGGTGGTGTGCCTTTACGGTGTTCCTCCTACATTTTAGTTAAGTCTTGGCTGGAAGATTTCCTAGAAGCTACATCAAAACAGAAAACCTCCAAGTCCAAAACTGCCCTATGGTGTTTTTGATGTGCTATGATGTCCTACTGTGTTCTATGTCCGTGGTGTTTTTGGTGTTTGGTGCCCTATGGTATTCTAATGTGTTTTCGGTGTCCTGTGGTGTTTCCCAGCAGCAAAACTACACAGCGAACATAAGGACTTGTGAGGAAAAACGGACAGTGAGGAAAATGGACAGTGAGTTTAGCCGCAAATAAAACACATTAATATATAATTATCCTATCATCAGATAAGAAACAAAAAATGCAAAAAGGAATGTTTATTGTATCTTAAACTATAGAAACAACAGTCCTAACAACACTGTCGATGTCCTAACAACGCTGACACTTAAAGGAACACTCTCACAGGTAAATCACCTGAATCCTTTAAACTCAAGATTCTCTCTCTCTCTCCCTCACACCCACATACACCCCTGCCCACACACACCCATGTACTGTCATGAGTGTGAATCCTTTAGATTCAATACACTCACTCACACTCGTCTGTGTTGAAAAATGAATAAATGAGAGTGAGAGAAAAATGTAAAAAAGTGAGCATGTGAGAGTGTGAGCGCGGAGAGCGAACCCCAGAGGCCACTTGCCTGTCCCTCCAGCATGTCTCTATGGCCGGGCGGCCGTTCCTGCTCTGTGCTGTTGGTTCTCCTGATGGAGAGGCTGTGTGACTTGCGCTTCTGCTTGGCTTGACGGGCGGCTGCACTGTTTCCACTCTCGACAGGCATCACTCCTCAGTGACGTCCCTCTGCACTGGTCCCGCCTGGAACTGAGGAAACGCACAGTAGGGTTTGGCCCCGCCCACTACCGCAGAACGCGCGCTCCTCTCCGCGGGAAAGAACGGCCCCGCGGCTCTCAATCGGACGAGCAGGGAAACAAAATGTTTCTGCGATGCAACCAGTGGAATGTGTTATACTGTAACCAGTGGAATGTGTTCTACTGTAATCTTCAGAGCAGAAGCTTGTGGACTAGTAGCACTAAAAGCAGTTAGCTTAACCATGCTTACACAAGCCTGTTATTGTTCGTAAAGACACAATCTAGCAGAGCAAAGTTTACTGTTGCAAGTGAGTTTAGGATTGACAGTGCAAACTGCCAAATATCACAGGGGAAGTTTGTTCTTCCCCCAACAATTCATGATAAATGAATTAAGTAATAATGGAAAACTAGTGGGTTAAATGTAGGTCCATGCACTCTTGAAAACAATTATGTAGCATAAAATGACAGTGAATAGACAGCATGCAAAAGAAAATAAAAATACCAGGACAATGAGGCGCAGTGAATGACAAACAAAGCAGACACATCTTCAGGGCGATCATTTAAAGGCGTAGATCTCAACACGATGCGTGGGGTAGTTCTCCAACACTGAACAGAAAACAATGACCCATATATCTAAATGGATGAACGAACAAATGAGAAAGAAAATGCGGTCGATACGAGTTGTTAGACAGAATTTCCACACACACAAAAAGACCAAAGTTCGACGCCAGGAACAAGGCTTCAGAGAATACAAAATAATTGGTAGAAGGTATTAGCTAGGTTATGCGATTAGTATGCTACGCCCCAGCTGTGAAACAGCTATTTAACTAACGTTTTGTTGTTGAGATAATGTTTATTAAATTGTAAATGGGCTGCAGTGCCTACAAGCCGGTTAAAAGAGGGAGTCAGACGACAGTATCCAAACGTAATGCAATCTTTATGCAATAAACATCTCCAGCAAACCATTACCTGAATGTCAGTGGCTAATCATGTTAGCTAAGAAGCGGTGATATGCGGTAACTTGAACACACCCCTTTCTATCGTATATGCGTCACAAGTTTTCTGGTTTCAGTCAGCTATCATAGCAATGATAATTAAACAACCAACATTAGCTAGGTTAGCTAAAAAGCTAGTGTCAGTCAGCTAGCTAGGCAACTTGTGCTTTGACAATCACCTCTACATCACCCTCTCAAAATGCATAGAGGAAAAGTCCAAGTACTATCGTAAAGGTTGTTCTTTCAATTGCTGTCAGTTACGATTCAAGGTCAGGTACTACAGAACGGGCAATGTTATATAGCTAGCTGTTTTTATTTAACCTGGGCAGCTAACGGGGTCTAACTAACAGGTGGAGACTGGCCTGGCAGTTAGCTAACCTAACTAGCTAGCTATCTAGCTAACTATCCTGGATAGCCCGATTCTCTCGATAGAAAAACAACAAGCTAGCTAACTAAACAGTTAGCTGAATTACAGTACTTACATTTTTAACAATCAAGTTTAAGGTATTTTGTCATTCGCTGAATACGTGATAGCGTGTCAATAAAGCAATTAACATCTTCCAGACTATTTGGTACAGCGCTATAACCTTCCAGAAACAATCCACCAAGATTTTGGCTAAACAGGCTAGCAAGGTTCCTTGATTTGGTTGTCTTTTTCGAACAAGGGTGATGAAATCAGCAACGATAACAATCACTTTCTCTAGCAGGGTTATCCTGACCTTCAGAATAAAAGTCTCGTTCTTGCCTTGTTCAGTTTTATGTGACAAGTAAAACTACTACCAAAAGGGCTCTTTTTGAAGAAACGAAACAAGGAAATGTATTCAGTTTAATGTTTGTAATGCCATACAAGAGACCAATTTTAGAGCATGGTGTAATGCTGCGTTTTTTAAAGCTCATAATAAAGCTCACTGACAGTATGAATATGGGAGCCTTTTCGTCAGTAATAACCTGAAATGAAGAAAGTGACTATGTAATTTTTACAAATTTAAGGTAAATGTCATCTGACCTAATTCTAATAAGAAAAACGTGTAGAATTTACAGCAGTCCCATGACCCAAACAACAAATTGTCTTTCTTTTCTAGAATACAGTGCACATACATAATGAAATTAGTAAGGAGAAGAAAAAGATGTCACCTTGTGTTGTATTTAGGATAGATACTATTTGTAGTATTTGTGTTCAGTAGTATTTGTGTTTACCTTGATATTATTTTAAGAATTGGAAGTAAACGATTCCACTGTATTGTCCATCTGAATAATAATTCGCATTTCATAAGATTTATTAATATTACAAACTTAAATACAGGGTTAGGGTTAGGTTTAGTGTATTAAACACATGAATGCATTAGGCATTTCACAATGTTGATAAGTCAAAATCAACGTAGTTATAACCTTTACTTTTTTTTTTTACTTTTTACTCTTAAACTGCAACAAATCAAAATTCTGGAATTTGTTTCGACCTTCAGTTTCGTCTGAGAACTATATAGCCGTAATATCTACTAGCATATCTTTAACAAGAATTTTATTGCTGGAAAATTTATTTTTGCTGACAATGCTGGAATAAAGGTCGTATAAAAGATCTCTAGAGCTTTAAAAAATATTGCTACATACGACCGAGGACACGTGTTTGGTTACAAAATTTACGTCACAAGTAGGCGGCGACATGTTTTTCTTTTAGGATGTGACCGATTTAAGCCACGAGCAAGAGTTGTTTGATCTGAACGAAAGCCAATATCGTAAAACACTGACAGTTAGCATTTAAGTTTTACACAGGTTTATGGTTTCGTCTTTTTTGCTCTTATATATTATATATCCTCATCCACCGCCGAAGTGGTTCGATTGCGTGTTCGACTTCACTCACTGTTTGATTGGTCTCTGTATTTCGTCTGGCCATGGCGCACGGGTTGTGGGCGGTGCTTAGGACTGTGTACTACAAGGGACCGTCATTGTTAAAGCCCAGTATTTCTTCTCCGAGATCTATTCCTTTCCGACAGTCGCTTATTTGGAGATTTCTTTCCAGGTAAATTCGTTGTATGACAGATTTCTTAAGTTGTAACGTCCAAATTGTGAAAAACTACCGGTAATTGCGGACTAAAAAAACCCTGCGATATTAAGAGTAGCTAGCTACATAAGTTGGAATAGTTTGTTTACGTATATGATGTATAGCTTGAGATAATATGCATAGCTAGCTACTTAGCTAGTATATTGTACTTGTCGAGCGCTATCGTGTTTACTTTGTTTTTGCAGTGAGATTTGGCAAGTTTATTTTGGCATTTGGCTTTTATTTCAGTTTTTATATCCTGGATTCTTTTGCAGTGAGGCCAGAAGTCTACGTACGTCGATAACCATGCCAGAAATAAATATGGACAGCCTGGACAATAAGCAAGTCCAGCTTCTCGCGGAGATGTGCATTCTAGTTGACGAGAACGACCAGAAAACAGGAGCTGACACCAAAAAGAACTGCCATCTCAACTCCAACATCAACAACGGTAGCTGGTTTGAAAGTTTTTAAGCTTTTAAATTACTCAGTCTTTATACTGACTGTATTAATAATTAATGACGGTTGTCTGTTGTCTACATTGAAAGGACTACTGCATCGAGCTTTCAGTGTTTTCCTGTTTAACAGTGATGAAAAGTTGCTCTTACAACAACGATCTGATGCCAAGATCACTTTTCCAGGTGTGTGGTTTATTAATCAGCTTTGTGCTAAATAATCTGATGTCAGCTTGCCAAAATAAATCATTAGCTTTTATACTCTTGAAGAATGATTGTACACCTACGGTACATTCACGCTACAGTATATACACAGCAATAATTTTAGATAAACCAACAATTGTGACTCCCATTGTGAATTTTTGAAGCCACCAAAATCATGCTCGTGACGGAGATGACCGCCATGGTAGTTTGCATCTTGAGTGCACTTGCACAGTTAGATGAAAATAGGCACCAGAGCAGGCACAGCAGAGGTTGTAGGCGGGGCTACACTGCTACAGATCATCCCGAGCAGTAATGGACATGCACTCAAGTGTCCTGACTAAGAAACGTGTTTATGGTTGTGCTGTTTCACCAGGGTGTTTCACCAACACGTGCTGCAGTCACCCTCTGCACTGCGTGAGCGAGCTGGAGGAGACGGACGCCATCGGGGTCAGGAGGGCCGCCCAGAGGAGACTGCAGGCGGAGCTGGGCATCCCCATGCATCAGGTGACCTCCAGTTCCTTCAAAGCAACAGCCCTGCATAGACACATGCCTAACACAAAACGACTGATCTGTGGTCAGCGTGTCTGCAGTTTATCTAAGCAATGAATACCAAATTGTATAACCTCATAGGGATAAAGGAAACGTCCTGTGTATTGAACGAGAGAGTATGGGGAGTGTCTCCCTCGGGTTTACAAGGCCCAGCACGAGGGAGGCTTGTTTGGCTCTGCATTTAAAATCCCTCCATGGAATCAAGACCTCTTGACTCACACGTGTAACGTTAAAGCTAAATCTACCTGTAGTCCATGTAGTTTTCTCTTTTTGTACACGAAAAGATGACCTGGGTCCTTTCCTTTTTGCTTTTTTATATATAAAGAGATTATTTATTGTTTTTTGTTTTGTTTAATTTTACCCCTTGTGGTCATTTGGTGAAGTATGCTCTGCTCACGTTACACTCAACTGAATATGGAGTATGTGATTTTTATGGGGAGTGTTTTTCAACTCTGATTGCTGCTCTGTTGCTAGGTGACACCAGAGGAGATGACCTATCTGACCCGCATCCATTACAAGGCACAGTCGGATGGCGTTTGGGGGGAGCACGAGATCGACTACATCCTGTTCCTGCAGAAGGACGTGGAACTGCAGCCAGATCCCAACGAGGTGCAGCACTGCCGCTATGTCTCTAAGGAGGAGCTGAGGGAGGTGCTGGAGCAGGCGAAGAAAGGGGAGGTGCAGATTACGCCGTGGTTCAGCCTCATCGCCGACTCCTTCCTCTTCAAGTGGTGGGACCACCTGCAGGACCTCCAGCGGTTCACGGACCACGCGCGCATTCATCGCATGTGAGCCCCATTCCAGTCATCCAGGACTGGGGCTTGTCAACGGATCCACTCCCAGGCAAAGAGTTTCATAAGTCAGCATGGTTCTGATTTTTAGAGATTCGCTTGTTTCGGGTCGTTGAATTTTGGATGGGAGAGAACCCTTAAAGGTGAAGGCACACTATTCTACCTGGGAACATTAACCTGCGTTCATGGACAGAACATCACTGGGGCTTCGGCTGACTAGCTCAGCAAATCGAGCTTCAAAACCTCTTAAAGCATTTTATTTATTTCATTTTTAGTTGTAGAAATCCGTACACATGCTGGTCACCTTGGGCACCCTGGAAAGCCACTGCAAGCACATGTCTGCCCTAGTTTTCCCAGGTGGCAACACCCATTGCAGAGTTTCATCTTGAGGAGCTCATGAGGTTTCCATGCATTTGTTTACAGCATTCAGCGCTACTGTTTTAGTCTTTTTAAATGGATGTGGAAGGGAGTCATCATACCTGAAGGATGCTTTTGGCCCCACTGATGTTTTGGGTTTTATTTGTTTGTTTGTGTTGGGGGAGGGTGTTTTTAAAGACCCTTTTGCAGATTAAATAAATGCATTCAATACCTCTTTATTTGTTGGACTTTATTGCTACTCTGCAGAGAAAACTAGTCAGGGTGAATAATTTAGAATAATGCAGTCTTAAACACCCTGTTCCACTTATACCTTCTGCTAACTGTGCACTGTGGTGCTGCAAGGATCAGACCAATCACAGGTATTTCTGCTCATCGGTTTTGTTGTTAATACCTGAACTTCACCACGGAAACCAGCAGATGGCAGCACATACTGTAAAATTGATTCCGTATAAGGCGCTGCAGCTGTAGCTCAACAAATCGCCAAGCAATATCATTGAGAGCATATGGAATCTTAAATGGAATATTACTTGCCTTAATGTGATGTTTTTGAAAATGGATGTGTTTTTTTGTATTGCATTTTAAAGATTTACTGTTGCTCATATGAAGTATGAGCAGTAAAGGCAGGCTCCATGACTTAGAAATTTGCATTTAAATGAAAGCTTTCCGTGTACATCCACTCCATGACAGTTCTGGATGAGCTCACTCTTACCGTCATTAGTAAAAGAATGAATGGAAGTGAGGGAGTGGTGAGGAAGGCTTCTTATCAGATCACCATGTGGCTGAGTGATACAGACGTTACTGCACAGACTCACTAGAGAGTTGGATGGTGTTAAAAGAAGAACATTGTCTCTAAACAGTGGAGGTAATGTCTGTATGGCCAGCGTGAAAGATTATGTACACGGATCGTTTTTGCTGCAGCACAGGTTGAGCTCTGGGTCCATCTGCTATTACCCATAGATTACCGGTGATCTTCAGCCGGCTTTAGAGCCCCCTAGCTGACGGTCTTGTGCACATGTGTTCAGCTCTCTTATAAGTGGACTAACAGATCCCATCAAAAACCCACAGCTGCTGTATGGCAAACAATCTGCTTCAATTATTCACACGGATGTTCCGTCAAAGGTTCGCGTTGGGGGATGGGAACAGCTGAGAGGGAGGGGGAGGAAGCACGGGAGATGGATGCGCGCTTCATAATATGACCACAAGGGGGTGCGTTATGGCCATAGACCTCTTGCAGTCGGCGCGACTGCAGCACAGGGGAACAAAAGCGGGGATTAGGCAGAACTCTCCCTCTTCGCTTCACGCGTCATGCTACATTTATTGCAGTGTTCCACCTCCTTGCACCATAATTCTTTATTACGCTAGAAAAGAGCCAACTCTCAACAGAAGGAGAAATTTCAACTATGACATTTTTACCTCTTTACACAGAAACCGGTTATTGTATTGAACTGCGAATGCAATTATCTGTCTCACATCATACTGACAATTTAGACTTCTTTTTCCAATATTGTTTCTTTACAACGTCTAGGTCTCCTGCCTCATGCCAGTTTATCCAGTGCAGAAGTGTGTCTGTGCTTTTTACTGTTGGTCAATTGAATTGAGTCACTGATCTCCAATCAGTCCAGAGCTCCTTTCTATCCAAAAGAGTTTCAGTTAATGAACTGTAAGAAAAGGGATGAAAAAGTACAGAGAGCTCACAATGAGGAAATGGAGATGTGATGAGACTAGATGAGATGACACAAGATCGACGTGTATATAGAAAATATAGCAATGAATCAGTAATGCTTCTAGCCACAGCTTCCACATATGAATAGCAGGAGATCCAGTTTACAATGGCCTGGTGGCCCAGAAGCTAACCACAACCACCCCACTTTTTTTTTGAAGATTAAATTCTGCTTCAACATCAAAGCTGAGCTTATGAGAAGTCTCTGTCATCAATTTCAAAGATTCTCTGCAAAAGAGATGAATCAGTACGGTAAATGACCACTCTGAAGCATATAATTACATCCCATAATAACTTGAAAGTAGGTTGTCATGCAGCCAGTATGGTATATACTGCTGTACTCACATTTTTGATACAGTATGAAAGACCATTCTTTCGCCTATTCCAAGCTATGGTGTTTTCCTTTCAAAGGAACCCATTAGGCCTGTTTCATCAGCAGCCTGATTGACTGAAGACTTCGATGCTGACTCCATCAGTGCCTTGGAATATTCCCTGGTCCTCAATAACTCTTCATTGTGTCTCATGCAAGTGGTTGACTATAAGGTATAGTTGACTATGACTATATGGTTGACTATAACCATCCTGATGATTTCAGTCTCTTGGGAGCAGTCCTGATGGGATTTACTGCAAACCAGCCCTTTTACAAAGCTGGAGCAAAGTAGGATCAAATGAACTGTATGTGATATGCATCTGACAACATGCAGTCCTACAGAGGAACCAGCTACAGTAGATGAGTGTGCTATGATAGCACAGAGAACAACAGTCCAGTGTTACAGTAGAGAGCAGCATGTAAAACACCTCTATTCACCTCTGAACAACAAGATTCCAGAAGCACAGATTTGGCTGCATTTCTTGCTTCCCTCAGTGACCTCCCACGGACAAGGAAAGGCTTGGTCAACCCGAGCTGCAAGAATCTCGTCAGAAACTATTTGTCTCCATGCTCTTCCTCATGCTCTTCCTCTCCTGAGTCCGCTTCATCTTCATCTTCATCTCCATCTCCTGTGTCCTCTGCTCTGCCTTCAGGTCTTTGTGGACCCAACTGAACTGACGCATGGCTGGTTCATCCACCGATCAATAGGCCTAGTAATAGTGTGTAAGCAATTGAGTAAAAATATAATAGCATTTAACTAATGTTTGTTTTTTGAAGATAATTGTATAGTGTGTCTTGTGTCTTATTTGTTAACCTCTACACTGGAGATGAAAATTAGAGAACAACACACAATTTCCTAAATGTCAATGTCTTTGTGTAGTCCTATGTGAAATTATCCTAACAGGAGTGAAATAGCAGTATTTTAAGTTTATTTCATAAATTGTATATATCCTAAAGCATAGCATAGAAAAACTTAAATGATATAATTGAAAAAGAATACTGGTTAAAATTAGAGAACACTTT
>JAOYMR010000007.1:20688933-20705002 GCA_025802075.1 Tenebrosternarchus preto
CATGTTCCTGCAGCTGGTCGTGATGCGCATGATCCCCTCCGTCTACGACGTCTTCGGCGCGCTGGTCATCATGGTCAGCGTCTTCGTCCTCACCGGCGTCAAGTTGTACTGGGTTGGCAGGGCTATACGGCAGGATTACCAAGAGATCCTAGACTCACCAGTCAAATGAGGGTGGCACTGATGTATCTGTGTGTACGTGCTTATTTGTGTGTATGTGACTGTGTGTGTCGGTATGTGTGTGGGTCTTTGTACAGTGTTTCCCTAGCCAAACCCATTGCATCAAATGTGCTACTGATGAATGTCTTAATATTCATCTATTTATTTTGTATAGTGTCAATGAATGGGTGCCAATGGTATAATGTCTTTGCTAGCTGTTGATATGTGAAATAAAAAACAAAACAAAACAAAAAACAACAATCCACAGTGCATCCCTCTGATAGGTTCGATTTTTCCATTGGCTTCAATACTGTTATCAGATGTAACAGGCCTTCTAGGGCAAGCTGTTCTGAAGACATAAACCATGTAGTCAGACATACACACAGTAATCTGTTTTATAGCAGACCAATTCCTACATCCCATTAAAGGTCTTCAGATTGATTTGCCTCTTTTATTTGATTCACCTTAAATGACCTAACGGCAAAAAAAAAAAAAAAACAAACAAACAAAAAAACAACTTTTAGGAGAGGTTCATGCATATTTATGAAGCTGGTGAGAACAAAAAGGCTCTAAATTAACTCCCATCGATTTCCCTTTCCAGTCTTGTCGTGGCTGTCAGTCATGTCACTGAGATCGCTCCACGAGGCAAAAATGGAGAACTAATGAAATGTTGTTGATACTAGGAGGAGGTCATGAGATCTTTTTGGTTTAAGGCCTTTATGCTAATACAAATGAGAATACAATGAGAAAAAGCAATGTGAGGAAAAGATATGTTGCGTGCAGTGTTCACATTCTACTCAGAGAAACGAATTACCTTAGATTACTTTAGATTAGTTTCGAGCATAAATTGAGGCAGCTCTATCTCCCCAAACGCGTTTCATGTTGTTTGTATGTACTGCATAATCCGCTTCATCTTGTACATTTGTGGATGTTGCAGTAGAACTGGCTGATATCCTGTGGACAAATTCGCGTCAGTAATAATACTGTGCGGCCTTTCTTGTTGTTTGTTTTCTGATTTGTATATTGTCTGTTTTCCTGCATGATTGCGGACGCTCAAATGAAAGAAGGTTATTTTCAACAAAACCCTAGCTGCCTGCAGCTTCACCGTCGTTCTCAGTTTATTCTTTTCATTATTTCTACAAACAGGCTGGAATTTAAGCAAATCACCCTTCTCAGGTGATACGATTAAACGTATAAGAGCAGTATGTATCAAGTGATGATAGAAAATACGTATCGCAAATGTTTGGGAAGCTTGTCGAATTGATTTACTCCGCAATAATGTAATTAACTTAACATTTTCCCCACATAGTCCGCTAGGTGGCACTTTGGAGAAAAAATATCTTTGTGAAACAAAATCAAAACTCCCTTCGGTGTATAGAACCACAACAGTTTGTGGTTTCTCACCATCTCAGATTCAAGACCATTGGCTGTATGCAGAACGATTGCATAAATAAATATCTATCCAACTAAATCACTGAAGAGATGAATCAGTCTCTATATTTTTAAACATTACATTCAAGCGTATAACTGATAAAAAAGAAACATTTCCCCTACATGTCCAGTTTAAATGGAAGAGTCATTCGTATGTGTCGCTATGCTGTGCGCGGGAAGAGGATAGATGTAAAACGAGTACAGTGGGTCCATCTGTTTGGGAAGGAAACAGATTGCGTCCTTAAGTGTCTCGTGCACCCCTCCGCTCAGCTCAGATCCCTCCACCGTCTGGAGATGAGATGCGCACGTGCAACGTAACTTGAGAGATTGTAAATGAAGGCACAGGCAAAACACATAAAATTAACAGCAACTGGATGGATCTGTTAAATGGTTCATTGCCCCACAAACCTGATTTAAGTTTTTTTCCCCATAAAGTCTAACAGTTATGAATTTAATCTCAACTAGAGAATCATAACATTACATTACAGTTGGGGAATGTGTCCTGATTACACTCATATTTCAACCTTCATCTGTTCCTAAATAATATATTTTGGGCAGTACTTTTGGGTGTTACTTTTAACACCCTAGGCTATAGACTTCAAATGAGGTTTTCAGCTTTGCCATGTAGGCGATGACTCCGAAACACCTGAGCTGGTTTAAACTACAATTTTTTTTTTAAAGAAGGAGAACGTTTTTGGTGAAAAAAAATAAATGTTTATATAGTAGGAGTACGCAAACCTCTTGATAGACATGAATATTAACAAATGACAGGGAGGTTACGGACAACCAATGGACGTTCATACAGTGCGTTCTCCAATGACAAGTTAGATGGAGGTGGCGTTGGAGGCGGAGTTCTTACGCTGGATAGATACTGGAAAATCATCCCATAAAGACAGATGGTTGTGGTAGAACTGTAGCGGTCTATTATGTAGCTATAAGCTATATATAACCTATTATTTTTAAATTGGATGTTATGTGTTATGTATAAAAATCATATGAATAAAGCGAAAGATTAAGTCGGGAACGATTTACTTGCAGGTAAGGCGAATTATATTTATTTTTTGCCTTAGTCTTTTGCTAACTAGCAAGCCCTCTCATTAGTTTGAGCCGACTGCTAAAATCAAGCATTGGAATGCTATCTAGCTAGCCACAAGTGATCTAGATAGCTAGCTATATGGCTCTTCGGCGAAGGAAAAATTAGCTATTTAAACTGTGTTAACCATGTGAATATACGTGATAGATTTCGTGCATAGACGTACTAAATTGTTTAGTGAATATTTGTCAATTTGAAAAACAGTGGCGCTGGCCTAGTAGGATCGCTAGCTAGCTGCTAACAAAATGAACTGCTATTCGGTTGGCTAGCAAACTGGCTGGCTAACCTGTTATCAATCAGTCCACTGACCGTGATTTCAAGACCTAGGATGCAAACTGGCTAACGGTTACGTTATCAAACGAAGCTGTGTGTTCTTTTAGCTTTCTGTTTCTTACAGAAACGATCTCCCACGTTTGGTCGATTGTACGTTGTACTGTATTACTTTGTATTAGTAATTTCTATTACATGTTTAGCCTCTGTGGGTAACTAGATATTTTCCGAGACTCGCTGGTTCTTGAGAAGAGGCCACGTTAAGCTTAATAAGATCGTTTCGTCTCCTCAGCTAAAGTAGTGTTTCTGTAAGGTGACGTAAAGTCTGGTGTCTTTTTTTCTATTATCTTTTAATGGGACTCTTTTCAGAGACTCTTAGTAGACGCGAAGTATTGGAATTTTTGGCCTAAAAGAATTAGGCTAACTTCACATTATACTCTGTATTTTTATGTAGATCATTTTGATGTTTATACCCCTTTAATTACTACTCAAATGTATCTGGATGAATGTTTCTCTTTTAAAATGTATTATGATCGTCGTGTGGGATGCATTTTCAGTTTGTGGAAAAAATGGTTTATAGCTGTTATTGCGGAAAATCCTCAAATCAGTCCAAACCAAGTTTATCCAGTGTTGGCTCAGTAACCTGTATTTACATGGGTAGACTGGGTACCAAATCTTTTCATTCTGGGTGTACTAAGTTTTAGCCTTCACCAACAAACATTATTCATCAGGCCTACCATTGTAGAACTGTCCTGAGAATCACTGCATTAGGTCACTTTTTTCCAGATTGTACAGTTTTAGTATGACACCCCTGCTATGTCAAAAAATGGGGGACAATTTCTGCCAGACCAGTCAGCATGACAAAAACGTTTTTAAAACGAATTCATTGGGGGGGGGAAGAAATGTCACATCAGAGAACTGAAAAGCATTTCAGAATAAAACCGTTAAATGACTGAATTATTTAAAAGATTGTTTTGACTTTCCCCTGTCTGTGCTTGTTAGAAGATTAAACTTGGAAAGCATTTGACCAAAGAATTTCTCCCATATGCAGAAGTGTTTTGAATGGTGGAGATGCCAAGAGGACATCGTAGAGTGCAAGGTGCTTTGGTTTACAAGGTCTGCCTTAGCCGCCAGACTTCAGGCGATGTGTTTCAAAAACTCATCATATTTACCTCTGTTGATTTAAACAGGCCTCATTCGTGACTACAAAACAATGGAAGATGTGTTGCCAGCCAACCAGGAAGTGAATGTACACAGTGGATAAATGTGTCTAGACGTGTATAGATTTATTGGTCACATCCAGGTACCTTCGCTGTAGGTGTCTGTCTGGGTGGAGACTAGTGAAGTGCTTCCTCTGATGCACGGGTGGAGAGTATTAACTTATCTAACCGATGCCCAAAGTGGTTTGAGTCTCGTCATTTATCTACAGGGATAGAGAAGCTCTTCCAAGCTTCCTGACCAATCGGAGCCAATCGGGTGCTTGTGGTTTAATAATGTTCCCTCATTAATTATTGCTATTAAACCTTAGCTGATGTGCCCTGCTTTAAAGTTGGTTCGCTGCATTTGGTTCAGTGCTGCTATGTGTCCAGGTGATGCACCTGCTTGGGATTTACCCACTCGGAATGGCTACCGTATATGAGGAATATGTAGTATGTTGGTAGACCTGCTCATAATGCCTAATAATGCTTAATAATAATTATGCGAGTAAGTGAGCTAAGGAAGCACAGAAGCCCATGCCACAGAGTGTTTTAGGTGGTGGGCTGGAATCCTTTTGCTCTCGCAGATGTTTCAATGCAGATGAAATGTAAAACTCAAAACTGTCACAATGTGCGGTTACAGTTAAAGCATCGGGCAAAACAATGAAATGGCACCGGGGCTTTATAAAAACAGTTAAACATGTGTAAACTGTTTCTGATTTGCTTTGGTGTCATCTGTGTCTGTTCTTGTGGTTGTTTCTCAACACCCCCACAAACTGAAAAACAATGTAAAACATTCTTTGAGTTTTTTTTTTTGAGAAACCGCAGGTTTTCTTGTGGCTCCTGTCTGGACACACTATCATTAAAGACAGCTAAAATCAAGCAAATGGTGATCAAGTGGTGAGACGGACTGTTTCATTTCATCCAGCAGGCTGAGTAATGTGTGTGGTGGTTTTGTAAGGACACCTGACATTAGCATCTATTTATTCGCTCATATCAGAAGATCTGCTGTGTTATAAATGCTTGGCCTCTGTCTAAACGACAAGTGTGAGGGAGCTTTGCATTCGTTTTATGATTTGCATCTATTAAAGAGGTCCTAAGTTCCTTGTGTTTTTTGAGCTTGTATGTTGTAGCTTTTGTGCTGATGTGAGCAGGACTTGGCCTCCGACTGTGATCTGAATTACAGTGGTGAGGAGGCACGAGCGGTGTTATTTGATTCCAGTCGTCTTATTGAGCCTCTAGTAACAGGCTGGCAGTTTTATGTAGGTTAACGTGAGCTGCTTCTCTTTTTTTTATGATTGTGTGTGTGTGTGTGTGTGTGTGTGTGAGATAACCCTAGTTTTGTGGGGGGTAGGGGCCTGATGCAGCTGGTGAATAGTGTAGTTTCTGTAATTATTGCCATGCTGACAGGTCTCTCCACAACCTCTCATTAAGGTGAGAGACAGACAGAGAGGAGGGAGAGACAGAGACACACATTTTGTTGGAGGCCATGGGTCTGGTAAAGTGGAGGTGCCTGAGGAAAGGGGGTTGAGGGCAGCTGGTCATACAGGGCCATTTCTGGGAAAGCCACCTAAACACATGCAGAGATGTACAGACACCTCCACACACCCCCAGTCACACCACTGTTTCTCTCACTCTCTCTCTCTCTCACTCTCTCTCTTTGATCTTTCCAGAGCTGTGGGTTCAGGGTCTTTCATGGACCCTAGCTGTGGCTGAGATGTAGTTTTGTTGTGGTTTTAGGGGACAGCACTGAAATTGTACATTTCAAACATGGCCTCTACTGGCTAGACACAAACTCCTCTATGTGGCTTTGGGTCATTTTTATGACATTTGTAATATTAACATTTACTGAAGTGGGAAGAATGACTGAAACCAAAACAGTGTGGTTTTAAGGAACTGTTGTATTGGTCATGTATTACTCTAATCTAACCCAGTGCCTCTTTCACTTCTCTGTTTATCATTGATGTTTCTTTCTTTCTTTCTTTCTTTCTTTCTTTCTTTCTTTCTTTTTCTCTCACTGAAGGTGAGTGTGTGTGTGGATGAGTGAGTGTGTGTGTGTGTGTGTGTGGATGAGTGTGTGGATGTGTGAGAGTGTGTCTGGTGGGCCCTGAGGACTGGGTTGGGAAACACCAGTCTAATGGAACATCTCTTGAACATCTCGTGGAAAACCTTTTGCTTTCACATTTTCTGTTCCTCTTTCTGTGGGGATTTTGGCCTGTTTTCCAGCTCTCTGATTTTTCTTTATGCTTCTAAGAGCTGCATGAGCTGTTATTGCTCATTCAAGCTTTTCAGATACTTTGTATTGCTGTATGGTTTAGTTTATCTGGTTATGGTTGTTTTGGTTAAAAAGAACTTGTGTTTCTGTTGCCTCTGTGGGTATTATTCATAAGTTTTTGGGAATTAATCTTGTGCTGAATCTAGAGCAGTGGTTAAGGTTAGGCCTCACGGTTATGTTATATTTGGCATCATCACTTTTTTTGTAGGTGCAGTGAGCTTTTTGTATGGTTTAATGCTGTCTGTTTGTTTACCTTTATGCTAACCAGGATTGTACTCCAATACTCTCTGCTGCAGAGTTCTGTAGCTTAGTAGTAATTTCTCCGTGTTTATTTTCCAGTTTCTTCCTAAACTTAGACCCGGCATCGCATTTCTGAAAGGGCTTGCCATGATATTTCAGTTTTGTTTGATGTGTCGTGCTCCCTGTAGTCGTAAGCCAGGGGCGTTCATGGATGGGTGTTCTGTCTTCCTCCAGGACCCAGGGCATGGTGGGACTTGCCTTTCTGTGGTTCTCATCTCTTAACACTGGTGTCTGTGAGGAATTTGACTGTTTGTTTTTTTTTGTGTGTGTGTGTGTGTCAGTGTTCATTCTCTATCCTTTATTGTGCCTTTAGGGCACCTGGATGATGAAACGTGTGTAGTAGTTGGAGTCCTAGATTTGACAGGAAGGGTGTGTTTGTGTGTGTGATTGAGTGAGTGAGTGTGTGTGTGTGTGTGTGTGTGTGTGTGTGTGTGTGTGTGTGTGTGTGTGTGTGTGTGTGTGTGTGTGTGTGTGATAGAGAGAGAGGGAGAGAGAAGGCTAGAAAATGAGCATCCTTTGACCTGAAAAATATAGTGCACAGTAGTCACCAGGTGTGTGTGTGCGCATGTATATTTGCACACATGTGAGTGTGTGTGGATGCATGTGCACGTGGATGTGTGTGTGCGAAAGACACAGAGCGAGCAAACGGTTTCCTTGTTATTTGTCTTTCTTTCCAGTACTGCTCCCCTCCCTGTGTTTATTTGTATGGCGTGCTTCTTTGCCCAGGCCAAGCTCTCCTCGTCTGCTGTGTGTCAGGAACTGCGCTCTGCCCCCTGGTGGTCACCGTGTTCCCAGCCTGGTGCGCCAGGGCTGTGGTGGCAGTCCAGTGTGATATGGGCGTTGCCTTGGAGAGGCCAGGGAGATGCAGTCAGGGCCTAGGTTGCCTGACGGTGGCTTATGACGTGGGCGGGGCTTGAGTGAGCTACACTCTCTGTTTTGCATGGCTTGTGTGCTTTGCTTTCCTGCGAATTGAGTCAAGGGTTGAACTGCAGACGTCTCTCGCTGCCTCTGTCGGGTGTCCCAGTCATGAGGAGTGACTTCCAGCCAGATCTCAGGAAGGAGATGATGGACTCTCTCTCCTCGCTTTCTGTCGCCTTCCCCTCTTCCTTTCGTATTACGCCCTTAGTTGACAAGGAATCGGCTATATCTCTTCACAAATGTGCTTGGTTTGTTGGTCTTATGTGTAGTCTGAATGTTTGTAGGGGCATCCTTAAGTCCTTAAGAGTATGCAAAGATTTAAGCCCCCCCCCTCCCCCAAAAGACCCGCTCCTTGCCCGAGCTCCTACTCCTAGATCGTCTGGACAGTGATGAAACTGACACGGATTTCTGTTGCTCATGCCTGATCTGACCGTCTCTCTGTGCAACTGCTTTAGTCTGGCTCCTAGGGCAAACAGGCTTCGGAGGTGATGGTGATGGTTGGAAGACAGGCATGTCGCTCAAAGCCGTGCACACGAGCTCCAGAGTGGCACATGGTCTGCCCTTCCCCCGTCATCGCCGTGGCGATGTGCGATCTCGACTCTGCTGGTTTCTGCTTGTGCTGCTGGTTTTGCCACAGATCGTAGGACATTGTAGGCTGAAATCCCAGCACATATGGGGTCAGCGGGTGGGGTTATGTGCATGAGAAAGTGGTTGGAGTTCCAGCCAATCAATGGCCAGCCAATCAGTGAGGGTCACTCTTTTCAGGTTCCTTCTGTCTGTAAAAGCTGTTTGAAGATTTACTTCAGATTGACACTTCATTAGTTCATTGTGTGTGTGTGTGTTTGTGTGTGTCTGTGTTGGAGGAAGTTAAACAGCGCTGGAGGGCTAAAACACACAGAACACATTCCTCTATGGCTCTCGAGCCCTGTGATTGCAGTTTGCTGGTTTGCTGGAGGGATTGGATTACAGTGAAAGAGAGAGAGAAAGAAACCTTCCTCTACCTGTCTCGTCCACTCAGAACAAAGCTCGGACGTCCGCGTTAATACATCACTAATGGACTTTAAAGTTGGACTGGAATTGGACCCTGTTGATTCCAGGGCATGTCAGGGTCACTACACCAATGCCGTGAAGGATTTAACTTCTTAACTTAACATTACGGTTTCCAAACAGGCTGCTGTTGACCTGTTTTAGATGATTACAGCTAAAGGTTGGATCTGTCAGGCAGGGCCCACACTGATATGCAGATCTTCCTGGTCTGTAATGCCGTTTTTGGGATGTGTGCTCTTTTGGTGTTCACTGAGGTCGGTTATTTACGACCAAGATTTTGAGATAATTAAGATTAGCATGGATGGATGTATGGGGACAGTAAATCACTAGGGGGGGGGGGGGGTTCTGGCACATGCAATCACTCTCACAGTTTCGGTTTCTCTCTCTTTTCTTCTCCTGATCTTTGCTTTCTCCATCTTCTGTTTATAGATGTCCTCTCTCATGCTTTTCTCTTTCTTCTCTCTTTTCTCCCCTCACACCCTTGATTTCCCGTTGTCTCTTGTTCTCTCACTACCTCTTACACTCTCTGGCTCTCACACGCATGATTCTATTTTTTCTCTCTCATTCTGTACATCTACCTCTTCTCTCTCGGTCGTCGTCCCCCCCCCCCCCCGGACTGGGAGTTGTTGTGGTGAAGATTGCAACACGGCAATGCAGATGTAGATCTTGATTGTTTCATTTTGCAAAAGCAAAACCTCTTCCTTTTTGCGCGCGTGTGTGAGTGTCTGTGTGTGTGCGTGTGACCTGGGGAAATGTTCCATTTGAGAGAGCAGCTCTGGGTGGAGAGGAGCTGCTGTGTAGGATTTGGAGGATTCTGGAGCTCTCCTGTGCTGTAGTCCTTTTCCAGGCAGGGGGCAGCCTTGTGGCGGTGATGTCACCCGCTGACTTCTGACCCCTGACTGGAACCTCATTGGCGAGGCTGTGGTTCTCAAATAAGGTAGGAGGGTGTGTGTGAGGACCTCTTCATATTTGCCCGTCATGGGCCTGGTATCATGATAGTCTTGTTTGTTTGTTTGTAATTTAAGAGCAGCTGTTCTCACTGCACTCAGTTCTTTAATGTGCGAAGCTGATGATCATTGGTACCTGGCTGGGGGAGACAGGCAAGTTTTCTTCATTAACTTTGTGACCTACTTAATAAAGCGAGTGCAGGTCTCTGATGTGGGATGCTCCGACCACATGGCCCTGGCCTCTCAGTCTGGCCAATCAGAGTGCAGGCACATGCCACTCCAGGGATCTCATCAGGCATGTTGGGTACAATGGTGCTGATGGGTTTTGGGGGAAACTGCATTTAATTAACACCGAGAACAGTAAGGGTTTTCTCAGTATCGACTTAGTTTCATAAGGAGTTTTGTTTCCTGCTGATGGTGTAACAGGAGTGTAGCTCACTGATCCAGGAGCTGCTGTGTCTTGATTGACAGCAGGATGACATTTACAAAAGGGAAAACGACACAAGGTGATCATTTGGCCCCACCCCTCAAGGCCATGTGGGCTGGGATGTGCCCTGAACCCCTCCCACTCTCGCCGTTATCGGTTTTCTCTTAAAGATTAATCAGTAACGGGCTGAGAAACTACTAAAGTTGAAACTACACCATGCTAGTCTGGTAACTTACCTTACCGCTGACCACTTTAACTGATTAGTGAATCAGGGTAAAGGCCGCTAACATAGGGATGTAGGCTTCTTTTTCATAAATCCCTGCTGATCTCTGTTACAGATCCCTCTGGGATCTCTGGCACCGGTCTCACTTCTGCCCTGTGTCGAACTCCGTCCGAAAGTGGTGGATTGAGATGTGACGGGTGGGGGTGGAGGGTGGGGGTACAGCTGGGGGTTGGGAGATAGGTTGCACAGGAAATTAGCACATCTGAATCTCTCTTCCTCTTTCTGAATGCACTCATGATTACTTAAACAGTAAAATGCATGTCATAGTGTGACACATAATGTGTTGGTGGTAGATAGCAGTTTATGGGCGGAAAAAAAAAAACTGTACAAAGAAACTATAGTCAGGAGTGTATGATAGGAGAGAGCTCTGACAAAAGCATCTCATCTCTAATAGCAGATGCTTCAAAACCTCTGAGCTTCACACAGCAGATGAAGGAAAAAGACAGATGTTCTCTTCATTCAGGCATTCAACAGAATTCCCGTTGCTCTGTCCTGGACGGTTCTGTCCGTCTTCCACAACAAACCCTTCTGGCAGTAGGTTTGTCAGGTTTGATTGTAATTTGATGAGGGCTAAACTGGATTAAAGCTTTGGAGTGTACATCTCTGCCTGTTTACACATCCGGTCGCACTCGAAATGGAATGGAAGAAGGTTATCTGAAGTGGAAGACGGGAGGAGGATGAGGAGGGGAGGCTGAAGAGAGGAGTTTGGTGTGTGCTGGACTCAGGGCTTCTCTGGCTGAGGTGTGGGAGTGTGAGGTGACCTGATGTGTGATGTCTCTGTCTGTCTCTCTCTCTCTCTCTCTCTCTGCTTAGAGCAAATAAGCTTATTGTTGCTCAGCAGTAAAGTTGTTAACCTTACCTCCCAGTGTTCATTAAATGAATTACTGGAGATTAATAGAGACAGTGGTATGCCAGATACACATCAGTAGCACATGGAGGCCTTGCCTTGCTGTGTGCATGTGCGTGTGTGTGTGCGTGCCTAGTTTATAACTAAAACCTGTGCACACGTACACCAACAGGATGAATTAAAACCTGTGCACACGTACACCAACAGGATGAATTAAAACCTGTGCACACGTACACCAACAGGATGCCAAGAGAGTTTGATCGTCTGTTTTGAAGAATCATTTCACAGGATCTGATGTTTGTGTTTTTGACTCACGAGTTCCCCAGTTGAAAGGCAATTGGATGATTTCTGCCTGTGGTCTCTGGTTGGGTACGTGAGTCCTGAGATTTGCTCAGAGTACGTGAGTCTTAGGCTTTTAAACTATGGGTGTCATAAAACAAGGAAGGAATCGGTATTTATGAAATATGTTGAGTCAGGGTACTAAAATCAGGTACAGTTTTGTCTTGTACATCCTTTACATGTGCAGGACTGGAAGCTGGATCAGCCGCCGTTCTCTGAGAGGCATCAGCAGGAGGGTTAGGATCCAGTACCACTGAATCCTGATGCATTACAGTCACGCAATGTATTGTTCATGAATAGTTATCACAATACTTGCCTTTTGTGATACTACAGACGGTTGCAATATGCAAATGAGATCTCACTAAACTAGCTGTGTGTATAATCCTTTATTAAAGACCAAAATTGATACACGCCATATTTCCGTTCCACATCTACCTCGTAAAACTGCTATATTAACACATTCAGCGCGATCACAAAGGTGGGAGGGGCCTTGGAGCTTTGGAGCTCACTGATTGGTGATCGAGGTGCTCACTTTTTGATGACCAAGTCGTTTGCTAACCAAGTGGCAGCCAAAGATGGAAACATTTGCATCTTAAAAAAAACACTCGTTATTCCATCAACCTCAAAAACGCCGTATGATGACTTCTGGGAAAGTCAGAACGGTGCCATCATCAAACTGGAACAGGTGCTTTAGCAAAAATCCACGACCTACTCAATGGACAAACGTGTGACGGAACAAAAATATCTCGCTTAAGTAACGGTGGTGTCCCACACGGTCGAAAACCCTTCATTTAAAGCCATGATTCAAACACCTGACTGGCAGTATGAGCTACCTGGAAGGCCACATTTTCAAAAACCAACATTACACTCAAATAACGGAGTTCGATGAGATGCACATGCATTGCTGTCAACAGCAGATAACTATTCATTACCTGCCATCACGGCGACTGCAAATCGCAGTCCAAAAGTCTCAAAACGAGACGTTTCCTGGGGAGCCGGTGGAGAATAAACTCTCGCCTGTAACTACGGATACTGCAGCTGACATCACAGCTGCCCGTATGCTTCTGCGCTGGCCCGGGTTAAACTGTTTCGGCCACATCACCAGACTGTGAGACCAAAGAAAAAAACTAGATGGCGCTGTTGGAGCTCGGCGTACCCTCTCCGCAGCCTTCTCCCACGGGCCGCACTCTCAGAGTTCACCGTTTCCCACAACCACGGTTATAAAGGAGAACTGTGCTAGAAATAAGTGGACTTCAGACTTCCTCAGTACTGATTGCGGTAAATATCAGTTTATCTACCTGTCTGTTCTGTGGTTTTGTAGTAGCCAACAGTTGAAGTGTATTTGTAAATAATGTCTAATAACCTATATAAAGAGCAGTCAAATAAAAAAAATTATGTGGGTTTTGTAATACTAAATAATTGTTTTAAGAGGCTTGCAAAAATCTTTTGCATGTTATTTTCGTGGTAGGACTGCTACGTTGGGGCTGTAAACACATACTTGTTTAAACACATATATAGTGAACACAAACACATCTATCCAACCGGTTCTGGCCAGTGAAAGAAAGCAGTGGTTTTAATTAATTAACAGTTTTTTTTTGTTTTTTTTTTAGGTCAATGTGCACTGAAACACATTAATGCACTCGCTGATACTTTGTCTGGAGGAAATGTCCAGCTCCTCAGTAATTCCCCATACTTAAGAAGAACAGTGAAGATCTATTGGCTGCCTCAGTTGACAACGGCCTGGTAGAAGAAGCCATTAAAACATTGGGCAAGCTGGAGATGAAATATAAGAAAGACGTTCACTGACCAACTGTACCGATCTTAGCTCTCCATACTGAATCTGACGACACCTTTTGGACCCAGATGATGTTCCGATTCATTTTTTTTTTTTTTTAAATAAAAAGTGTCATTTGTTTAAGGAAAGTTACGTGGTAGAAAACGGGGCCTTTTTAAAAAAAAAAAAAAAGAACTGGGAAGGTGTTTGCTAGAAGTGCTAGACAGGTGTGGTGTGTGTGGTATATTTAAAGATGTAGGGTATAAACCCTTTATGTCCATATGAAAGAAGCAAGTAGTTGGCAGGTAGCATTTGTTCTTGTCTTTGTTCTTGGATTCATTGAGATTCATTGGATTCATTTTTGAACAATTTACTGAATCTGCACCCTTTGAATTTCTGAGATACATTGATGATATTTTTGGTATTGCGGCATGTATGTTTGAAGATCTTCAACTGTTCATAGTTTCCTTTTCCAAGATCCTCCCAGCTCTTGAATATACATGGAATATAGCACATCCTGGCATGAGGATAACCTTTATGGGCGTATTCCAAGTAAAAGTTGGAAATTCTTGTTTAAATACCACCACCCGGTATAAACATATGGAGTCTCATTCTTGTATTTGCAATACAATTCTTCTCATTCCAAGGGCTGCAAAAACTCCATCCCTTACTCACCGCTACGAAGACTCGAGCGAATTTGCAATGAAAATGAAAACTTCCTCCAGAAAAGTATGGAAATGTGTGAATATTTTCATAACTGTGGGCTTCCTAAGGAAGTCATGGATGATGTATCGGAACAGGTAAAAGCCTTTGCTTATGTTTTACCTGTTCAGAGAGTGGATGACCTACAAACGATGCAAAGAGAACAAGAGTTCCTCTGGTGCTGACTTTCTCCTCCTACAAATAAAACAGTGGCTGATTATAAAACGCTTCCGAATCCCGCAGGAAGATGCAGAGACTGCATCTCTTTTTAAGGATATTCCACCTATTTCCTACAGACGAGACAAAGACGTGCTCGTCAAGCGTGAGATAAATGGCATTCAAATAATAACTGTTGTACCGTAGCCTGCACCTGCCGTACAAGTGCTACATTAGCATTTATTAACATGGACACTAAAATAACTCACAAAACAAATCGAGTATAATCCACCATTCCTCCTCATGCATGACTGCAGGAGTTGTCTACCGTATTACATGCAAGAGATCAGTTTTACATAGAAGAGAATCACTTGTTGAACACTTTTGAACACATTTTGGACATCGGAATGAAGAATTTATTCTCTCCAGTGGCAAGGCATCGCATTAATGACAAATCTGTTGCCAGTTATTGCCGTGGCAGCAATGAAATGAGAAAACTCAAAGGAAAAAGTACTGATTTGCAGTGTGCCCGCCCGCACGTGTACGTGTATATTTATTCGTGCTAACTTGCAACAGATTTAGCTGCCGAAAGACTCCACCATTTCCTTCAGTCCTTTTACCCTTCGACCAAACATTTCCCCAAAGCCCCTACATCCAATCGCACACAAGCACGATGCAGAATCTTGCCCTCTGTGTGTGACACACACACGCGAAATATTTGACAGGCAGGAAGGACTGACTCATTGTACAGAACTTTCCTGATTGGTCAAGCACAGCACCACATATTTAGTTGTCTATTGCAGAGCCATGGACAGTCACCGAGTCATGTTTCTGTCTCACAGCATCTGTTATAGTGATTGGTATCAGGATGTAACGACAGCTCAGGCCAAAATGAATTTGGTTATCGAAAATGAACTATAGTCCTTTTGAATGGCAGAAGCTAAGGGTAAAGTAGGGCATGGAAAACCTAAAAACACCAGACCTCTTCTTGACCTCCTCAGTTGGATTTAGCTGGGTGTGTGTGGTGAGACATACCAGGACTAAAGGGCTCCAGACCTGCTCTGTCCCAAAGCCGCCCTGCTCCAGGACGGGCCCGTTCTCTTCCTCTGCCAACCTCCTGACTTCAGCCCTGGGACAATGGACAATTGCTGGCTGTTGTCATACAGGAAGTGAGATCTGTACGCTCGTTTACTGTACGGAGATCATTTGCAGATCATTTTGTGAATTGTAAGCTGTCTTTTGGCATCTGTTGCCGTTGGCCCCTAAAACAATGGCTCACAGGGTAGCCTGGTTACTCGTTTATCCCAGCAAATGATGTATGTTCTGGGGGGGGGGATTGATTTTTTTTGTTTGTTTGTTTGTTTGTTTGTTTTTGGTCTCTGGCTGTTCTGTTCTGTCAAGCATCAAATCAGAGAGTCCTTTTAAATTTTTTAGCAGAGATTCACATTATTTCCTTTTGTTGGGGTCATTTGAATATCCCAGGAATATTCCAGAATGTCTAAATTTCTTCTTTACTCTCTTTCAGGTCTCCATTAAGGTGCACCCGTTTTGGAGCTGACAGCTTTGATGCAGCACGGGTAAACGTTTACTTGATTTTGCCCAGCCCTTTCTTTTGTGTCCTTTCTTAGAGGACAGGAAATCTTCTCCCAGCTCCCCCATGTTTAACAATGAATGGAAACTAGCCAGGACGTGCTAGCATCATGAACATCTTAACAGCTAAGCCCTTTTAGACACTGGTTGCGCATAGGCAGCAAACTGAAGATCTTCAAATAATGGTGGGTCATCGTGAAGGTGATCCACACAGCTGATGGGGGGGGGGGGGGGGGGGGTTTATGGGTGACAAGGCACATGTTACAGTATTTAACCAGGAAAACCGGGGGAGGGGCTAGTTTTAAAAAGACCCCTTTT
>JAOYMR010000007.1:20712872-20725736 GCA_025802075.1 Tenebrosternarchus preto
CTCTCTCTCTCTCTCTCTCTCTCTCTCTCTCTCTCTCTCTCTCTCTCTCTCTCTCCCTCTCTCTCTCTCTCTCTCTTAGAGAAGGCAGTGTGAGATCTGCCAGGATCACTGTGAGGAGTGACTGAGGCACAGACACACAGGCATGGGGGGTTTCCAGTCTTCTTTCAGATCTATCCAACCATTATATTTACAGTTTCCTCTCCCTCTTTCCTTCCCCCCCCCTTTCGCTTTTCCTCCCTTTCCCTCCCTTTCCCTCCCCCTTTCTCTCTCTTTCTCCCCACCCTCCTCCTCCTCTCCCTCTCTTTTTTTCTTTCTTTCTGAGCTCTTCAGCTGAGAGTCCTATGATCCAGATGATTGTGTAACAGGAAAAGATGGCAGTTACTCTGTGAAGTGACTCCAGCTCCTGTAAAAATGTTGTGGCCGTGGAGAGTCCATCAGCAGGGGGGCTCTGGCTGGGGGAGGTGCTGAGCTAACTATGACCCTATTCTGCTCATCCAGCAGAACAAGAGCTTCGCTAGCCACTCAAAAGCGAGAGTTGAGTGGCGAGTACCTGCTCTGGAGCGATTGACCGTACTCTCACACTTCCGTCATCGCATTTCAGCCCCCAAGAGGCGTCCGGGTACCTATTCTCTCCGCAAGGAGAAGCAAACGATTCCACGGAGAAGGTTTGAGGAAGGAAATGCAGGCAGTATGTATCACGACCGTGTGAGGAGCAAAGTGGTGAGCAGTTCTGTCTGGTCCCTGCAAGCTGTTCTTCAGAAGCTCCTGTCCCGCAGGTTCGTGCTCCTGCATGCTCCCAGCTAGCAACAAACTCAGAGGAGCTTGACTGTGCTCTTCTGAATAGAAGGCTTAGTTTTTCTCCTACAGCTCTATCCTCGTTAAAGCAGTACCTCACACCATGACTGCTGCGTTCAGAGACCCGTGGTAGCATTCTTTCCCTCAATGTCACTTAGTTCATATCTTACCTATTTTTGTTTGTTTGTTTGTTTGTTTTTGTTTTTTTTTAAGCCATAGTTATTGCTGCTCTCTGACATTGTTACTCCCTTCCTCCGAGTCATTCTTTCAGTGTGTGTGACGCGTTTGGATTACCACAGTAACCTATCGGAGAGCAAAAAAGATGCTTTGTGTTGGTGGAAGTGGCAAATCTGAGCCAGTCAGCAATCCAGGAGGAAACGTCCTGAAATTGGCCTGAAATTCCCCCCACTCGACGTCCCTCCCGGCTAGTTCGAGGCGGCTGTGAAGTGTGTGTGAAGACGCAGGTTTTGAAATTTACAACCTCGTCATGTAGCGGGACTTCCTTCATGACAATCCTCAGCTCAGAAAATCCAGAGAAGACCAGCTCTGACGTCCTGCAAAGCGCCGTCCTGCAAATTTTCCTCCTGGAATTCCTCCTCCCTTTCTTTCTGCTTTCTGTAGAGCTTCTGTGATCAGTAGACTCTGCTTCAACCTCCCCTCTCCAATCCTGCCCTTTTTACACTTGCCCCCCCTGTACACCACACACCGAGGGTGGAGGGTGGTAGTATCGGTGTAGATCATGATCTCACCGGTTCTTCGAGCGACGGAGCTCGGCTGTTATGGTGACGATGGTGGGTGGTTGTGAGAGGGGAGCTCAAGCCCCTCTCGCAGGCCTGGCGTAGGCTTCGGACGAGCTGGAAGCACATCGCAGTGACTAATACAGGAACCATGCGGGCATGGAGCCAAGCCCACCTCATGAAGTAACACAGCTTTTGGCATAGTAGCTGGTTACCGTGGAGAGCTGGTTACTTAGTTCCGGTGTTCTTTGACACTTGTAAATGTAATAATATTAACTCTTACAATATAATAACGTAATGTGTTTGAAAGATCAAAATAATTTAGCACCTTTTTAAAAGACATTTAGAAAGGCTAAAACAACAGACAATAGAAGAAAAATCAGGAAAATAAATTGTATAAAAAGTGCATTGCAGGAAAACGTATAAGAGTGAAGGAATGGAAATCCTAACAGTGTGATATGAAGTGCTTTTTGATATTTTACAGCTCTGTTCTCCAACCCCACTCCAGTTAGGGACACGCAAGATGAACTGTAGCTCTGTTCTCCAACCATACTCTTGTTAGGGACACGTGAGAATTCACGTACCCTAGATTCAGCACGTTTTGTTCAAACCTCAAGATAACACTCTACACAGCTCTGAGTCTCTCTCTCTCTCTCTCTCTCTCTCTCTCTCTCTCTCTCTCTCTCTCTCTCTCTCTCTCTCTCTCTCTCTCTCTCTCCACCTCTCTTTATCTGTGTGCCCCCGCCCCCAACACAGATGTGCTGGTTTATGTATATTTGTAATGCAAAGCAGTGGTTTGCCACTGTGATGAGTTTCAGTATAAATTTCATTGTTAAAGATGCGATAAGGAAAAGGAAGGACCAGCTCTGAAGCGTCTTTGTTTTCATTTGTTTGACCTTTAACCTCTGGAAGTTGAGGTTGTCTCTTTTTGTTTTTGGATGCAAAGGCGCTTAAGACCTTTAGGCCAACCTTAGACCAGCATCTCACACTGATGGTCACCTGTTAAAAACTGTTGTCTATTTTGAACGTTTATCTGTTAAAGAGTGTACCAAGAACAAGGGTACACAGAAAGGATTTGTACGATTTGTAGCCACTAGAGATAGTGTTCAAACTGATATTTGTAGTCTAGAAATAACATTTAGCCACTAGAGGTCCTCAGCGGCTTCACCTGAATGATGGAGGGGTGGGACACCTCTGTATGCCTGGCAGGAAGGGGTGAAAATGTGTGTAATTTCCCTCCCAGTCCAGCAAGTGCCAGAGAACAGGACACTGCCAAGGAGACATTCCTTCATGCTCACCCTGCTCGCACGCCGGCCAGTCCCGCCGTTCTGCCGCTGCATTCCGACAGCTCGCCAGTATTCCGACGATGCCATAATGGTGGAACCCTGAATCGCCACAGGACCATCCCTTGCATTCGTTCACTCATCCTTCCATCTCTCTCTGTCCCCTCCTCCAGTCCCTCTCTTTGGGTCTTTCTCTAGTCTCTCTCTCTCTCATTCCCTCTGTTCTTTCTGTCTTTGCAGACAAAGAATGGTCCTGGGTGTGGTAATCATTCCAATGACAGGCTTTGTGAGAGATTTCCAGTGAATTTCACAATGTGTTAGTAATAAAATTAGATGTATCTGGTTCAGAACTGTGGGTGGGGGCAGTAGCTACAATTAGTCACAGTTCTATGTACAGTTGGGTGTTCACACTTCTGTGTAGAGGTGGTTGTTTACACTAAATATCTTTGTATTGTCTTTTCATGATTGACAAGCAATGACATAATTTTACAGGAAAAAGATAACTGAGCTTTAACAAACCCTTTTTATTAATATCTATATTAAATATATAGAAGGCTTTGTCTCTCTCTCTCTCTCTCTCTCTCCTCCTTCTCTCTCAGAGTAAGGGGTGTCATTGCCTGGTCTCCATGATCATATAACATTTGTGTGCGTGTGGACCCCTTTACATAGCCATGATGAAGCCATCTTTCTTAACACTGACTAGGTGTGGAAACACTTTTCTCAGCTCCAGGGCTTCACTCCAAACTGATCCACGAGCGGAGGTCATCTCTGTTGGGATCCGCTAGTTGATCATGTTGACTGAGACAGAGACTGCAGCTCCAGACCAGGCTCCCAGTGTTTGGGTAATAGCGCAGGCTAGCTCCACACCAGGCCCAGACCATCTTCCTCTCACATCCTGCTTGTCCAAGCCTGTAACCGTCCTCAATAGCTTTCGGTTTCAGGGATGATTCCCACAAGATTGGCGTGAGCGTACACAAAGTGTTCTTCTCCTCCCTGTTTTCGAACCGCAGGGTGTGTCCGCGCTCATACAGGCGCTCCCGAACCACGGGGTGTGTGTTGGGCACTGACGCTCTGAAGCGTCGGGCTGGTTTTACTGTGTCTGTGTAGGACTATGATGTGGGTGAAGGAAGTGCTGTGTGTGCAGCTTTAGTTAAGGTCTTGACATGCTGGTGCTGATTATGTGGGCAGAAAACTGACTGGGTTTAATCCCAGATCTCACTTGCCATGCTAACTTGCCACATCAGCTTTCTCCAACAGTTAGTCATCTCAGGAGTACTGAACAATGTGCAGATATTACACTCCAGGAGTACTGAACTGTCATAAGTACTGAACAGTGTGTAGATATATCACTCAGAAGTACTGAACAGCATACAGATATATGAACCTTGCAGTGAGCATGGTACAGTCCAGTGTCGAATCTCCTTACAGCCGGCCCATTTCCCCACTTCTAAGTGTGTAGTCCCCAGTCATGCCTGTAGAGGGGGCAGTCCTGACTCTTTTGTTATTGTTTATTGATTTTAAGGTTTTATACTTAATTCATACAATGACAACTGAACAAACATCACAGACAACTAATACTAATCAGTACTAGAGTTGAGGACTTTTGAAGATTGTTTTGATGTCCCTGGCACTGTGCTTTGATGTCATTTCTACAGCTGTCTACAAACTGGGAGAATCAATTTCCCGCTGCAGTGTGAATGTGTGACATGATATTTGTGTTTCTTGATGTGTAAAATATTCCTGTTGGCATTAAACTTGGCATGGTCTCAATGCAGGACCTCCAGCAAGCCGTGTGCAGGCAAACGTTCTGTGTACCACGTGGAATTCCCTCACCTGTTCCCAGCGACTCTGCAGTTAGCTTATCGGAAAGAAAATCGTACATACTGAACTGATTAGTAGCTGATATTCGCAAAAGTGGTAAATTGCCTTCAAGTTGGAACGATTCTTGCCTGGGCCTCTAAGGGTCTATGTGGAACAGTGCATGGGTTTCTCAATGGATCTCAAATACAGGAATAAACTTTTGTGTTGGATTGAGTTATGAATGCCAACATCCAGCCATAAGTTCTGAACGCTGGCTTGTGGCTAACGTGCCTGTTGTGCATTCACAGGGATCGGGAAGGTGAAGCGAAAAGTGGAAATGCGGGAGACGGCGTCGAGCCCGGATGCGGATTTCTATGCCGACAACGGCGAGCGTCTGTACGACCTGAACCAGCCGGCGCTGGTGAAGTTCAACTACACGGCCGAGAGGGAGGACGAGCTCTCGCTGGTCAAGGGCACCCGGGTCATTGTCATGGAGAAGTGCAGCGACGGCTGGTGGCGGGGCAGCTTCAACGGCCGCTCAGGGTGGTTCCCCTCCAACTACGTCACGGAGGATGGAGGCGGAGGTCCCGGCGGAGACGTGGCAGGCCTGCCCGAGAAGCTGGCGGCGGTCGTGCGCGGCGCCAACGCCGGCCGGGTGCTCCACGCCGTCCAGGCGCTCTACCCCTTCAGCTCAGCCAATGACGAGGAGCTGAACTTCGAGAAGGGCGAAGTGATGGACGTGCTGGAGAAGCCTGACAACGACCCCGAGTGGTGGAAATGCCGCAAAGCGGACGGGCAGGTCGGCCTTGTGCCCAAGAACTACGTCGCGGTGCTGCAAGAGGCGCAGAGCCCCGGGGGCGGAGCCGGCCCCCCCACGCCCGACTGTGATTACATCGAACCGTCGGCCAGCGGCCGCTTCGCCGGAAAAGAGTGGTACTACAGCAAGGTCACGCGTCACCAGGCAGAAGTGGCCCTCAACCAGAGAGGCACTGAGGGAGATTTTCTCATCAGAGACAGCGAATCTTCGGTGAGTGGAACATCTGTGCAGTTTTTTTGGGAATGGTTGTGACGAACGAGCATCTCAGCGTCGTCGTCTCCACCCCCACTACTGGCACTGAGAAATCCTCGTTAATCCATACTTGTTCAGTAATCTGTATACTTCACTGTGTGGGTTTATTGGGGACTAATGTACGGTGCATAAGACTGTATTCAAATAGAAAATGAAATACATAAAAAACGAAATCCATATGATGAGAGAGAGAGAGAGAGAGAGAGAGAGAGAGAGAGAGAGAGAGAGAGAGAGAGAGAGAGAGAGAGAGAGAGAGAGAGATCTGTCTGTCTGTTTGTTTGTTTGTGTCGGGTGCAGTCATTGGCTGTAACCTGTCCATGCCTTTCTCTGTGTTTGCAGCCCAATGACTTCTCCATATCTCTCAAAGCCCAGTCCAAAAACAAGCATTTCAAAGTGCAGCTGAAGGACGACCTGTACTGCATCGGACAGCGCAAGTTCAGCTCCATGGAGGAGCTGGTGGAGCACTACAAAAAGGCCCCCATCTTCACCGGGGAGCAGGGAGACAAACTCTACCTGGTCAAGGCCCTGCCTGCCTCCTGATCCACACCACCAACCTGCTCGCAATTCCACAACTGCTCCAGGATTCCGAGACATGGGGGGAAAACAGCATTCCGACACCGCAGAGGCAAAGCAGGCGGACTGAGAAACGATGTAGGGACTTCCCGTTTCCACGCTCGGAGGTCTCATGTTCAGACACTTCCACGTATCAAAATACGATTCTGCTTAGGGCATAGGTGATGTATTTCGATGTCGATTATGTATTAGAATTATAACTAGGTTTTCTTTTGTTTTATATATATTCGTTTCTTTCAGTAATTGTGTCTTTTAATTTCAAGCCTTCTAGCAGCTTCCGTTTGCCGTTCGGAACGTTGGTCCTGTAGTAGAGTTCCACAGAACTGAGAGACTGCACTGCACATTTCTTGAGGTTTTACATTTTCTCATTTACAGCCCTTGAAAATCACACTGTAGGGAGCCAAAGCTTAACTTGCCATGTTTGAGGGTCTAACATTTCTGCAAAAAAAAAAAAAAATTCTAACTAAATAGGTGTGGGTGAGCAAACCCTTTTATTTATTAGCAAGGATGTAGCGGACGTTACCCGGAGTCCTTGCTGCCTGTGTGAGTCTGGTTCGAGCATCAGAAGTGGTTGTTTTGAAATTTGCGAACGGCTTATCGTGATGTAGAGGGCGCATGCTTCCTGCTGTTAACGGGATGCCAGGCGAGTTGTTGAGGGAACTGTTCTGTATTGAAAAGGTCGATGCCTTCATTAGTAACGACTGCTTCCGTATCCGTCTAGGCTGGCTGAAGTACCAGTCATTTGCCGAGAAACGGGTCGGTGGATGATTTCGAACCCAGACCCTCAACCCCACCTTTGTGCCCATCTCGGATGCATCTCAGAACGGCAACACTGCCTGCACTGAAGCTGGTTTGCCACATGGTAACACATTCTTCTGAGGGGATTTGGCTCCGCGTATGTGGTGCAGGCCCTGATGGTGCTGGGGTGGGGGGCATGTGGTGTTTGACCACTCCGCTGGCCTCGAAGGTTTTTCCGCGGGTCTTGCGGGAGTGTGTCGGTGCGCCGGCCTGAAGGAGTGCGTTTCTGCTCTCTCGCGTCTCGCCGTCAGTCGGTCACGTGCTGCCGTGTCACGTGAGTGGCAGCAGGGACGGCTTTTTCGCTGGAGTCTCTGCGCCGCGCTTACGTAACTGACGAGAGTTTGCAGGTGGCAAGGGCTGGTGTGGGAGCTGACGTGGACGGAGGGAAGTCTGTGCTGTGTAGTTCTGCCAGTGGCCCGTTCAGAATCGTATGTGGGATGAAGCGTAGCTGGATGGGAACATGGCCAGATGTGAAAGTGGTGCATGTTACCGTTGTCTTTCAGCGAGGTCCTCACCTTCATGAAGATGTTGAGATGTTCCAGAGAGGAGCTGACAATGATATGTAAAACTGCAACGGATGAGGAAACATTTGCATGAGGGTGATGGAAGGGAGCAGTAGTGAGGGATTCCACCAGCAGGGGGTGCTATTAGATAGGACAAGGAGGCTAAGAACTCCTCACCAGTCCTTACTGATGACTTCCCCAGCTGGAGTCTGGGCTGGGGCAAGAGAAGGCTGGGGATTTTCAGGGGGAAAAAAAAAAAACAAAAAACACACACACACACACACACACACACACAGCAGTGACGATGAAATCCAATCTGCAATATCTATCAAGAAAGGCACGGAGCTGTGGATGGAGAATAGTGTGGCCAGTCCTACAGTCACTGTACTGATTGTGTTTGAAGCAAACGGACAACAGTAAGGAAGGAAGGACTTCATTGGTGCTGCCAAAACCAAAGGTTTCATGCTGTTTGCAGTGGTGTGCAACTCCTCAACTGCCTGGCCACGCCTTCCCTATTTGCATATTGCTTTGCAAGTGTGCAAATCCCTTATCTGCTGTGGTTTAATGTGGAGGGATAACGTCCAGCTCCTGCTCCCACCTGCCCATCAGCCGCCTGCTCATCAGCCGAGCTGACCGATCCTCATCTGCACTCCTCACCCGTGGTTCATTCTGTCGCTGGTACGGCGGGACGTGACCTTAATCTTCAGATGGTTCCTCCTCAGCGAGATGTATCCTTGCGCTGGATGGGATTTTGGAGGTCCATTTACTTTCAGGACAGCCTGACTGTACAGTTCGTACTTTTGATGGTTCAAGGTTTCATAAAGAGGATGGTTAGTTAGTCCTGTCCTCTAACCAGCAGGGGTGATTTGATTGACTGAGCTGTACCATAGCTTACATTTGGCAGATGTTACTGAGACCATCCCAGTTTCTTTCTTAAATACACTTTGGCAACAGGAGCAAAGAGGATATTTAATAGTGTATTGTTCACTAGATTTGTCTCTCATGTACGTTTGAACTTTTACCTGGTCTCTGAAATGGCCACATGTGTGACTGCAGGCTTGCAGAGTGATTACGTCACTGATTCTCCGAGGAAATTGGAGCTTGAAGTCACTTTCTCGCTCCTTTTTCCTGATGTGCTGAATTTTATTTGGCTGGTGTGCTCAGTTTTAAATGTGGCAATTTTCCCTGTTGATCCGCCAGAAGGTGGAATGGTGACCTGTTGTGATGGTATCTTGTTCTGATGGTAACCTGTTGAGATAGTAAATCCTGATGCCACCAAACCAGACATTTTCCTTTACGCACCTGTGCCGATGTCACACATCATGTGGTAATACTGCTCAACTAGGGATAGGTTTTTGGCTGCTGTACTCAAGCAGGTGTCCCAAACCCTGCTCCTGGAAGCTGTACTGAGCCTTCCAGTGTGAACTCCAGCACACCCACCTGAACCTTATGAAACGGTTGTTAGTTAGTTCATGGGTGGATTCTATTGGGAGAGGGGGATTGCATTAAAATGTGAAGGGCAGGGATACTCCCAGACCACGAGTAGGAAACCCTGCCCTAATGACTAGGCCTGCAAGGACAGGAAGAAACTGATCCAAGAACAGCCCTGGTATTTCGCAACTCCCAATGATCATGTGCCCAGGTGTCTTGAATAGGCGTGTGTAGAAACAGGTCTCTCTTAAACCGAGTTCTTTAGAATGGAAAAGCCAAATGTTCTCTAGGTCGGCAGCATTACCGTAAACAGAATCCATGCCACGACTTGCTCTACAACAAACCTCATTAATGATTGTGATTGGCTCAAACGGTATTGACTTGGCTTCATTTTGTCATTTCTAATGTTAAGCATGTTGCAGATTAATTATTACTGACCCTGAGCCTGCGTTGAGGGGCAGACAAAAAGACAGGGATATGGGCTAGACGATGCTGTGAAAATTTACTGTACATATGCTCACTATCTACATGAACTAAGAGTCCTTTTCCTATCTAACAGAACTTTATTAGACTGTTCAAAGGAAGTAATAAACTATGTAAACCAATGCTTCTCTCTCTCTCTCTCTCTGCTGGTATCTTCTGTCTATTTGAAATGGAACTTCTGTAATGAAAGTTACTTTGTTTTAAATGTAGTGAACATCTGGTTACTCGACACCCAGCATTACCTTGAATGATGTGTACGAAGTATTCAGGTTTTGGTCCATGTGTGAAGATCAGATTCTGATTTATATGCACATATATACATTTACAATATACATGTAACTGTATATTGATTAAAACCCAATAGGCATCATGTACCCAACGCTATTAATGCACAATACAAGAGAATATTATTATGGCCAAATGGAAAAACAAGCAAACAAAAATCTAATGGGGAACTGGATCAACTGGATGATCTTAGTTGGAAGATATTAAAAATTGTTTATTCCGAAGTGACATTGTGTATCTGCTCTGGCTGGGCCCCTCTGCAATGAGAAAGCCTACGGTAGCCCAAGTCTGCCCTCTAGAGGGAACACAAGATAACTGCAAGGCTGGCAGAGACAGCTCAGGAAGCCAGCAAAGGAAACAATGTTTACAAACTACTTTTATTGTGATCAAATCTTCAGAATTTTGTTTCATTATTTTCATCCCAAATATGAGTTGGGGAGGGGGGGGGGGTCCCTTCTTTACTCACTCCAGCGTCCAATAAGATCATTTTGTCTTAAAAACAAAAAACTTTTCAGAAAGGGAGAGAAAGCAAGAGATCATTTTGAGACAGTCCTACTACACAGAGCCATTCAGTACCCAAATAACAGAATGTGAACAAAATCCCACCATGTGAAAGGAATACTAGTGGCAGAGAACTACATACCAGTAAACACCTCTGTGCACTGCCCCCTTTGTTCACCAGTGAATCGTGTGCTAGTGTGTGTGTGTGTGTGTGTGTGTGTGTAGGACCATGGCCATGACTTCCCCATAAGTGGTGTCGAGCGCTGGCATCTTCTGCTCTCACATCAACCACAGACAGATGTCTACCCGGCTCGGACACTGACCGACCCCGAGCCAAAAAAAAAACTTTACTTGGTGGAAACCAAGATCCGCATTACTGTGCCAAAACACTGGACATTCACACCAGTGGGATATTTAACCTTTCATAAACTTAAACTGTAAACTATAAATGCAAGCACTGATACTGTGGACTGAGAATTGGTTAAAACTTTACTATAACGTTAATACGAAAACTACTTTATAATCTTATCATGAAACAAGTTAGACAGGAAAGAACAACTGGACTTCAGTCACAGGAACTTCACAAAGATGGAAGAACAAATCAAACAATTTAAATGATTTTGAAACCCTTTTATTTGGTTAAATGTAGTGTTTTAGGTTTGTGCTGATTTCAAACCATCTGTATTGAATGCTATGAGCAAGTAAATACATTTTAAATATAGAGAACAGCTTTTACTATTTTGATAATTAGACTTGAATAATTAAAAATTAGCCTTGAACTTGTGATGCACAAACATGCTATTTGTTTTGTTTTTTTTATTTTAAGACTGGTATTGTTGCATTTAAAAGTATTAGGATTGTACAATAAAGCAATTAGTAAACTCACATTATACATGAGTAGCTGCAGTAATAACATGAGCGTGTTTTACTAATTGCTGTTCACGTTCCAGCACACAGTAACCCTGCACTGCACAGGAAGTGAAGACTGGTCGGTACCACCTGTCACACTGCAAACAACGGGAAGGTCAGCACGGTTATACTGCAGCACACGGCGTACTCTGCTGTGGTTCACTGGCGCCCACTGGCTCTGAGGCACAGTTTCTATGGAGGGAATTATTTGATGTCTGTGCAGGATTCGATGGTTGAAAGATGGTAATCGTAACGGTTTCGTGAGTGTGATTTGCTAAGCAAGGAGAGCAAAATCGTGATGACACACAATGAGCTGTTCATGGCCCAGACAGAGGTGGGAGGGTGAACTCTAACCCTACTCAGAAATAGAGCCTATCAGAAATTAATGCAGGGAGATGAGTCATGGCCTGCATCCTAATCCACCAGTAAGGCTCCATGGGGCTGTAGCGAGTGTACGGCCGCTTCGATGTGATGGCGTCCGTGATGTCGTCCAAGATGGGCGTGACATCACGCTGGCCGCTGTTGCAGTAGGAGCGCATCAGAGCCATGTGCTGCTCGAAGTGCGCCTTGCCGTAGTCCTCCTGAACACCAGGGGGCGCCTCCTTCCACAGCTTCTCTGCAGTGGTGGCCACTATGTCGCGCGTCAGGATGCCCGTGGCGACGATGAAGTTTCCTGGCTCGATAACGGACACCTTGACACCCCAGGTCTTCATCTCGTACCTGAGGCAGTCGGAGAAGGCCTCCACACCATACTTGGAGATGCAGTAAGGAGAACGAAGGGCGTTTCCCATCTGGCCATACATGCTGGCCATATTCACTACACGGCCTGAAACGCAGTGGACACAACACATGCTCCTGAAACCAATCAGTGCAAGGCTTACAGCAGGGTCACAGGCTCAACTCAGGGGGACTCAGTAATCTTACTGATTAGTGGCCGACCGATTCGTTGGCTGCCTGATTAATCTGGCAGATCAATGATGTTTTGAGATAATCCGCATTCTCTGGTGACTGCGCTCATGAGTCTGATAGTCAAAAAAGGCCTTCAGGCACAATGCATGTAGTTCCATCAGTCTAGCTCCTGTGATGTTAGAGCTCCCCCTTGTGTCCGTCACCATTCTACAGGTAGACTGAAATACTGAACATCAATGCTGGATGTAACCTTTCCTGAGAGAAAATGGTAAGACTTCCTATCTTTCAAAGCTCAATATTTAACTGGCCACCTGTAATAATATATACATTTACTTCGTGTATAGTCAGACTGAATCTGGACATTCAGTGAGGAAATGCAAAGTTTTTTGGGAATGGTACCTTTAGCAAGCCTTTATCCAGCTAAAGTAGCTTACAGGGCTAAAAAAAAAAAAAAAAAACCTAAATGATCCAATAGTTATAAAGAGCCAACATTACTTACTGTTTGATGCATTTACCAATGGGAAGTTCAACTTGTTGGTTTATGTTAACTGGAGTTGGATATTGTTGGTGTTAACCTGCCAACATTTTGGCTAACGAACATTAAGTGCCTTTAGCTACCATACAGTTTTTGCACCTGCATGGGTGTCTCCCTCCTGGAATAATTGGCTAGTCACTTGTTAAATGACATGAAGAAGCTGTACAACCATGGGGGGGGGCGCCCGGGGGGGGGGGGGGGGGGGGGGGGGGGGGGGGGGGGGGGGGGTTGGGGGTGGGGGGAGGGTGTGGGG
>JAOYMR010000007.1:20749134-20765533 GCA_025802075.1 Tenebrosternarchus preto
ATATATATATATATATATATATACACACACACACACACACACACACACACACACACACACACACACACACACACACAACATTTGGACTTGGGAGTGTATCCAGAGACCTATGTGGTTCAACAGTTGTTCAATTACTCTTTATCCAAGTAAACATAAATATAAACTTGAAATCTACTTTACTTACATCGAGGCACTTCAGGCCAACATGACATATCCTTCTCCTGAATTCACATCCATATGTAAATATATCTACAATTCCCCCTTAATGCGGTAATGTCTGATATTTTTAAACGGTAATGTCTGATATTTTGAGATATGAACATTTCAGAGAAGATGAAGATGTCCTACCTGATGTGAAGGATCACTTCAGATGGTAGAACTTCAGATGGGCAAGTGTGTCCTGTAGTTAGAGTTGACAGATACACCTGTCACTCTCACATACCGTTTTAGCACAAACACCCACTTGCACACACATACACACACACACACATATACCCACAAGCATTCAGAAACTCCAGCCAGTGACCCCATACACACTCCAGTTTGTTTCCCAGAGCCATCAGACTGTTAAGAACCATACACACTCAACAAACTCACCCCTCCCATTTTGGCTGCACTCTCTCTTTCTCTCTCTCTCTCCTCTCTCTCTCTCTCTCTCTCTCTCTCTGTCTCTCTCTCTCTCTGTCTCTCAGTGGTCACTTGTTTCCTCAGTGCACCCTTCCTGAATAGCTTGAAGAAAAGATACGCTCTAACTGCCCTCTCTCTCTAACTGCCCTCTCTCTCCAACTGCCCTCTCTCTCCAACTGCCCTCTCTCTCCGGCCTTATTAATAGTCCTGCCGTTGTCAAGGGCCGTCTCCAAGGGGACAAAGAGGAGGCAGGTGGAGTTCAGCCAGGAAGTCTGAATCCGGAGCAAACTGCACTTTGGAATTCTGTGAAGTGAATCTGACTGGTGGCGTTCAGAACAGTTTCAGAAAAGAGACTTGCACTAAATACCGCTTTCTCAAGCCTATGTGGATACTTGACTTTCTGGAAATGACTCACTTTTTAAACTTGCTCCTCCTTTTCCAAGGAAGAAGAACTGATTCCAGATCAGTGGTACAACATGTCCAGTCAATCTTGCCACTTGGGAAACTGACACTATTACTGGTTAAGCTCCTCTCCTGGGCCAAATCACACCTGACCTTTCCTGTGACACTCCAGCTGTCATATGAGACAAACACGGGTGGATTTGATGTACAGTGCCACACTGGAGACAAGATGTTCTAAGCACCACTGGTAGTTTTTCCTTATGGAAGCACAAACACACACACACACACACACAAACTACCAGCACTAAAAACAAAAGTCTGATATCATATCCTGAGAGGAAGTCTTCCCTTTTCCACAGTTGTCCTATTAAAACAGTTAACATAGTTAAAAGTCCTAAAAACAAGAATTCTGGTCAAAATAACACATTTTGAAATGCTCTAACCCTCATTAATTGCTAAATAATAACAAAGAAATATATATATATATATATATATATATATATATGTTTGACTTAGACTAGTACAAAGTGACAGCCTCTAGGTGCAGAGTAAGTGTTGTATGAGAAACGAATAAATACATTTTGAAAAAAACATAAATACAGAATTTAGACTGCTGTTGAACTGAGTTTGTGCAAAGTTTTGAAAGAGTGGTCAGTATTGATGAATCAAGAAACCAGAAAGTACCACTGAGCTTCAATAAACTGGAACTTTGTTTTATTAAACTGGAACTGTTTCATCTTTAAACAATCATAATGAGCTTCAATAAAGAAAGAAACAAACTGTGTGTGTGTGTGTGTACGCATGTATGTGTGAGTGAATTACTTATCCTGGAAAATACAAATCACATAAAGATCCAGAGAATTCTGAAGAGTCTTAGTGTGGTTGTAGAAAAAAGCTGCTATCATAACCCATGCTGTTCCCTTTTCCATTAACGATGGAACGTAGTCCTGTATAATCACAGCGTGGAAGTCTCCGGAAGAGCGGTGACACAGACCTTCAAGACAATGGCTGTCATGTCCAGCTGCAGGTACAGGGTTATAGAGCATGTTCTGCAGGTACAGGGTTGTAGAGCATGTTACGGCCTCTGTAGGAACATCATCTGGCCTCGGACGCCTTTTCAAAACCTGTCGGAGAGACGTTCGTCCACGCGATGAAGCCCAGGTGAACATGGAAGCGAATGACAGCCTGTGAGTAGAAAAGGCTTCGCTAGGCTTCGTTTGGCTAAGCAGACATGTTAAATGTTGAGCATTTACTATTATTAACCCAGCATTTAAGAGACTGTATGTGTATCTGTATTTTTGCTCATACATGGTAAGTATATTGCATTTTGTCATTTTGTATTGGGTAGTTTCAAAGGGGAATAGCACATAGCACATTTCCATATTAAAATACATCTCTTACTAAGTACTTTCTGTAACTTACGTAATTTTGACATAAATGGATGCACTTATCTGGTGCATCCATTTAAGTTTGCCTTGAGGCAGATATACAGAGCTGCTGCTCATGGTCTTTCAGGCACTCTGGGTGGGGAGTGCACTCTGAGGTGAGGTGGGGTGGGGTGTTAAATGCCTGGCTGAAGGCTCCTGTGACATTTCTGGAGATAAGTTCTAGGACCAGTCCTTGTATTTTGCATTGCACGGCAAACCGCTGTCACTCTGACCTCAAACCAGTATAATCACTACTAATCACTTGACCTCAGTACTGAATCATTATAAATGTATTCTATGGATTGTATTGACTCAAAGAATGAAACTGGTTGGTCCTCAGACTCATCCATGAAATCTTCCACAGGGAGTGAAGGTTTTACAGTTGGCTGGTTGTGAGCGGCGTGAGTTGTGTCACAAAAGAAACCAAGGTTCCCTAAGTTCTCTATCACCATCACCTGACTGCTTCTCAAGGTTCTCAAAATATTTACAGTGTCTTCAGTTTCATATAATGCCAGTAAGGCACTGGTCACTTGGCCTTTGCATGTTGATTGTGTCTATCCTCAAAGAGACTTGATTGTATTGTGTTTGCTTTAGATGGTTTCTATCAAATCGTGTGTTATGATCCCAGGTCCCACATAAAAAGCCATTAGTGTCTCATAGACTGACATTGCAGGGTGACTCAGGTTGGTTGCATCGGGAGCTTCAACTTCCCTCAACATAACAGCGGCTCAGATGAGAACAGCACGTGTTTGACTGCATGTACTAAAGCCACTTCCCCATCTCTGAATTAACTACACACTCAGGATGTTCTGCCTGCCTGAAATGTCAACCCAAAAGTTAAAACAGAGAAGGGGGGAGGCCATAAAGACATAAGAACACAAACATCTAACAGGAAATCGCGGCCAATAGAAGACAGGAGTAGTGGGAGGGAGAACTGGGTGAAGGGTATCCACAGAGCATCAGCGTGGTCTAATCCAGACCTCTTCCATCCTGGAGAGGCTACTAAATCTGGAAAGAAGGTGGAAATTACTGCATTAAATCTGGCTACAGATAAAACACAGAGAAGCACCATGTGAAATCTTTACACAGCAGTTCGCACTGGTTCCTCCAGCCACAGGAGTTGCCTTCTCTTAAACCCATAATCCCTAGCTCTGTAACAGACATATGACAAAGTGCACACCAAACACGCAGCCACAAGTGTACTGAAATGACCTTATTACCTGGTGCAGCATCAGTGAGCAGTGAGAGTGGTTTGTTTATTGCTGTCTCCCTGAGTGGCGTTTGAGTACTGTCTGATGGTAATATTCCACTGTGCCGCATTTACTGTTGTCCATGGAAACGGAGAGGAGAAGACCTGGACCGTGCTGCTGAGAGCAAAGCTTCCTGCTGGCAAGTCATTCTGGATCCCTGGAAAATTGCTAAACCATCACCTCAGCAAATCACAATATTAAGTGCATATCCAGTAACCTTCCCCCCCAACCCAGTAACAAACACCTCCACTTCTATCCAGTCAGGCAGAGCAGAGGAAGTGGAGGAAGAAGGATTTTACATAAGGACAACACCGTTCATTTAAAATTTGGTAACCAAAATAATCTCCTTATTTAATTGAAGTGAATAAACAAACAAACAAACAACAGATAAACAAATGAATGAATAAAAACTTGAATGATGCGTCTGAACGGTGCAGTGGTGAAGCAGTGGTGGAGAGATTATTGTTGTCGAGGAAGAGAAGCCCAGCGATAAAAGGCCAACATCTTCCCTTTATCTCCCCCTTTGAAAATAACAAACACAGTGTTAGGTAAGTGAAAAGCTTCTGTATACAGAGTCTCATTGATAATTCCATGTGCAGAGCTATGTTGAATATCCTGGGGAGAGCTTCTAAGGTCAGACCAGTAATTTTGGAAACGACAGTTCTGTGGTGTTCATCGGCTTTTTTCGTTAAGCGTCCATGTGGGTCTGACCAGGCTCTTTTATTTTTTGTCGGTGTAGTTTGTCCTTGTATGGCTCGGATGTTTTTGATAGATTAAATAATTCTGTAGATTTTATGAGTCAACAGGGCATGGTGATGCAGTTCAGATACCAGCTGTTTGGCAGTACCTCTACTTCATGATCCTTTGGGACTTGAGACCAATTTAGGAGAACAGATTTAGTTTTGTTGACCTACAAAATATAACATCTTTCCGTAACAATTTTATGTTCCAGACACATTCCACTAATGATCTTTTTACATTACTGTAATTATTCTTTTTAATTACCTATAAACATTCATTGTAGCTGTTTTTTATTTTCATGGAATGTTAATTCTTGATTATCAAAACATGCCATAAATTGTTTTCTGAGGGTCTCAGGACAAATACTCTGCAAATTCACAGAACATTTTTCCTGTGACAAACTGCAGTCTTTACATACTGTCAGAGCTCCATCACAGCTGACATCTATTGCTATAGTGACTCATAACTGTCTTTCTGATCACGAGTCCTGGGTATTTTTTCCATGTGATATTTTTTTTAATCTGTGCTATCTGTCCATTCTTATATTCCACAATTAATGCAAATGGTACATTTTAATCTGGCAGATAAATCTGAAATGGACTCGTAATGTATCAGTGAAGTTTTACACCCACATTTCATCTGGAACTTACCTCTAAATTACCTCTAACTTATCTCTGACTTACCTCTAAATTACCTCTAACTTATCTCTGACTTACCTCTAAATTACCTCTAACTGGGGTAGTTTGATAAGAATTTGCTTCACGTTTTCACACTTCTTAAATCTGTTTCCACTCATGTTTATTCCTAAACTGTTCCTAGAACCAACGTCATACACCCATGTCATGAGGTCACAGGTCATGAGAGAATGAACCATGACCTTGACTCTGACTAAGCTCAGTGACACAGCCTGTACTTTTATTCTGAGGTCACAGAAGTATTAACAAGTGTTCTGTACAAACCGGTCTGATCCTGCAGTCTGTCCCTCAGCTGGGGGCCATCAAAGATCTCTTCGTCGTTGTTCAGTGCTCTCCCTGTGGGCTCTTTCGCCAAACCCTCTGCCCATCTAATGGTAACGTCGCTGAAGGGATCTGAGAAAAACACAGCTCAGGGCCGGAGGGCATCGGGTCCAACCATCACGGGAGACTCCCCACCAGACGCTCTTAAGATTACACAGAAGACAGAATGACCACGTCTGGCCCAGATGCATTCTCTCACAGACATGAAACAGCCATCTCTTATTGAGGATGAAGAGAGAGACAAACAGAGCAGAAGCAGACATTTAAAAGCCTGTTAAACAAACACGCTTCTTCCATTCCACTGGAGGATAAACTTCTATCACTATAATTAATGAACAATCAAGATGGATGACATCATAAATCACATAAATTCCCGTGAGGTCGTCAGCTGATAAGTGCACGTATATTATACACATATGACATTACATATGTGTCCTTGATCCTGGCTGATGAAAGAACAAGATAGAACCCATATAATTTGAAAACCAAATAAGAATCTAGAGAATGCCTGACTCATTCCCTAAAGCTGAACGACTGATTGGGTACTGAAACGAAGAAACTGAGTACTGAAACAAAGACATATTAAGATTTTGCGTTACTACTGAGTGTGTTACTACTGCTTGATTAAATGATGACACCTGAGGTTACACAGACACTGGGTACATCTAAAAGAGTGAGTGAATACATTTAAATAAATATGTTTGGCTGAAATTCCGTGGTACCAAATGCTTTTTCTGAAGGATCTGTTAAAAAGATCTGTTAAAAAGAAGTAAAAAGTTATTTTACTTTCACTACTTTTTGACAGGTTTTTGTTTATCTCACTGTAACTAAACGTACAACCTCTGGTCCTGAGGCCCACAGAACCCACAGTGAGTGCTCAACATTACACAGTTCATTATAGTGAGCACTCTAACAGCACAGATATAAAACAGTATCATTAGACATCCGAGTGCTTTTCTGTTATTTAATAAATTGATCATGAGATACTGCTTGATAATTCTGATACCCTTTGCTCTAGAAAGTTCCTTAAAACTAAAGTGGCATTCTGGCCTGCATTTTTATCAATGGCATTGCAAATGAGACTATAGTGTATGTTTATAAACACTAACACCAAGTTCCACCATTTTGAAGTTTTTTTTATTACCCAAACTCTCAGTGAGGTCCAAAGTCAAACCAGTTTAGGAAGACTTTATTTATTTCAGATATTTCATCCTGCTAAATAAAATGTTCGACAGGTGAATGTGGTGCTCTGCTGTTTTAGTGGGATGGTTTTACTGAGCGATTTTGTGCGCTTGCTATCCCATAAACACGCTCTGTCCTTCACCTCTCTGCCATGCAGCTGCATTCACACTTTAGGGTGCACTACACCAGCTCGGAGTCAACATCCCAAAGTGCACTTGGTGTGCTTAAGTGCAGAGAATAGAACGAGGCCTTGCCAAGGCCTTGTCAACTGCGGGAACTGGCACAGATTCAGCATGCGGGGAAAGGCAAAACAGGTCGTTTCTGCCACACCCCCCTTTGATAACCAGCTCCTGCCTACAGGGGAGAGACTCACACCCTACACTTAGCAAAACGCCATCTGATGTTCTACACCAGACACTGTTCTTGATGACAGTAAATGCTCCAGCTTAACAGCAGTAATAATTAAGAAACCCAAGCAGTGGTTGCTAGGGAGTGGGGTTCAAACCCCATCTGGGAAAGGGGTGCTATACCATTAAGGGTCCTTGGACAGGACTCCTGAGACTCCAGACATTACATTCGCCTCCTTCTGTAACATGCTGGAAATTGTAGGTTGCTCTGGATAAGAGCGTCTTCCAAATGTGAATCTTTTGTTTACATGCTTGAACAATGGTGATCTAATTTTGTCAAAGTCTTGTATTGTTAGCAGTCCCGTTTCCTGAGGAGGACGAGGACGAGGAGGAGGTGGTGGAGATGGAGGTGGCGGAGATGGAGGGGGCTGTTTTCACAGCTCTGGGCTGTTTTTATGAAGTGTTTATGAATGCTGTGTTGTCTCCGTTAACCCCTGCAGCGCAGAGTGGAAAAGAAAAGAATGACAGGAAGTCACAGAGCCGTGGGGCAAACGCCCGTCGAAGATCCCGAGAAGGTCATGGCCATTGAGAAGGTACATTCTGCTGATTTGTATGAATGGACACACAGGCTCTGCTGACTGGGAGAAGCTCTGAAAACATGTTAAGAACACCTGTGATGAGATCTTGCTGCTAAGATCTGTTGCGTTTTTGTAGCAAAGCATGTAACTGTATTGCAACAAATTCTGATTACTGACAATTGTGCGTAATCAGATTGGTTAGATGTGTGTGTGTGTGTGTGTGTGTGTGTGTGTGTGTGAATGTACTGAGATGCTTATTGTAAATGTAAGTTCATTCAGACACTGACCTAGGAACTCTGTTGTGATTTGATAGTTTTCTTGTACGGTTGTTTGTGTCAGTGTTTATTGTGGGCTCTCAGACTTCTCTCCCAAAGGGTTGGCATGACAACACAGCAGCAAGCAGGCCCCCATATCCTGACACACACTTAATGAAATCTCCACCTGAACACTCAGTCAATTATTATCACACCCCCACCCTTCACAAACACTCCACCAAACCCCAACACTCACCTCCTCTCCCTAATTAATTACAGCGAAACATTCGGGCACACACACACACACATACACATACACACACATATACACGCACACACACACACACATATACACACATACACACTCACACACATACACACACACACATAGAGAGACTAGGACGACTAGATGGGATGCCAGAGGAGGGAGGATTCCATCACTAACCGAATGTGTGTGTGCATGCAGTTTGTGTTGTGTTGTGTTGTGGTGTGGTGTGTGTGTGTGTGTCCCATATTTATTTATTGCAGCTGGATTCACAACACATTACAGTATAGGTTAGTAAAACTCTACATGAGAAGCCTGTTATAATTGCGAGGATGGAAAGAGGTGTTACCTCTCTATTCCAGACCTCCTGTCAAGGACACCACGTAAAGGACAGCTTGCTAGCAAAAGTTAGAACTTCAGAAGCACTTTGCTTGCACAGTGTATGAAGGACTTCCATCTGAAATGCCATGCTGATATGAAGAAGATTCCAGGGAATACCTACTGTGTATAAAGATTTAAATAAAGACTGTAATACAATACACATGATTTCCAGGGATGAGCCAACACAATTCATGATGGACCTCTGTCTGAAACATTCCTGTTTCTCAGTAAACAATTGTGGTGATGAATGTCTCAAGTATCGGAAACATCTGAAGGAAGGTACGTGAGAAGCTGCAGAAATGAACAGGGACTGACAGAAGAAGCAGGATGAATGTGAAGGTGTTTACAGCAAGGTTGACCTTTAGGGCTGTGAGCACTAAGCTGGAGGAGTGAATCCAACATATCCCAGGAAAGACACCATCAATCTCAGTCCAGAGGAGTGCAATCCTAGGAACAGTAAATTTACGCACACACACACACACACCACACCCTCAAACCCCGAGACACACCACACCTACAAAGTCCTTTACACACCTCACCCTCCACCCCCCAGACACACCTCACCCTCCACCCCCCAGACACACCTCACCCTCCACCCCCCAGACACACCTCACCCTGCTCCTGGAAACTCCCACACCTCTGGGAGTGAGAAAGACTGGGAGTTTTTTTATTCTTTAAACCTTCTGTTTAAATATCACAATTTCAATTCTAATAAATAAATGTTTTTCTTGTTATTTCATGGCAAAGACCTTCCTGAGGTGATGGATCTCAGGTTGTAATTAAGCTTTTTCTATTTTTTTCTTATGTAAAGCACTATGAATTGCCATTGTATGAAAGGTGCTATATAAATAAACTTGCCTTGCCTTACACCTCCAGAAGCACTTTCAGATGTTTTGGACAGAGGTCCTTCATCAGCTGTACAAGCAGAGTGCTTATATTTAGAACTGGAAGTTCATTATCTATATCTACAACCTTCCTAATGCATATCTGTGATGCATTTGTAAGAAGAGCCAACGCATGCAAAAGGGTAACGACTGATGTTCATATGTGGGGGTTTGCAGCCTGGTTGGCCTCGTTGCACCTCTGCGATCTATTTAGCTGTTTTAACTGGCCTAAAAATAGTGAGACGCTGTGCCTACCAGCACCTGTGATAAACCCTGGTTCCTTTTAGAATCAACTAATGACATCTGCATGTTCATGCACAATTCATGCATGATCTTTCAACACTACAGGGCAATGGCCACATCTGCATAATGTCTTGAAAGTTTAACTTTGGAATGGAGATCTTGTTCTTGGAGGGAAGAACATGTATCATTTGGGGGTTTCATAATGTAACAGGTTTATTTGCAACACTGAGTCAGATGAGGCAGGGTGCTCAGAGTTGAGTGCTGATCATTTGGTGTAAATTCACAAGCGGAATACCTGGTATTCCAGCCCAGAGTCTGGTGTTAAGAAAACATAACCAAACATTCCATTTACAACGGGAACATTGCGAAATAAAAACAAAGCAAAACAAAGTTGCATCAAGAAAGGCGTGTTAGATAGTGGGTAGATTCCAGCAATGTCGGACAAACAAGTCCGGAGGCGGGAGCGAGAGCTGGGCCTGCAGCAGGAGGAAAAACGGGAACAGGGAACGGAGACAGGCCGGCAAGGGGTCTTTTTATTCACTTTGCCATGTTTTTGGAACAATAACTGTTGCTCCTTTCTAACACTACTGTGTTACTTTTTAAATTATAATCTGCAAATGGTTAAACAGTACACGGTTGATGCCTTTTGAAGGTAGCTGTGAATGTGGTTAATCTTAGTCCATACAGAGACCGAGTGCTGTTCAGTGTTTGAACACCTGATGAGAGACGGGGCCACAGACAGGGAGATGGGGCCACAGACGGGGAGACGGGGCCACAGACAGGGAGACGGGGCCACAGACAGGGAGATGGGCCACAGACGGGGAGATGGGCCACAGACGGGGAGACGGGGCCACAGACGGGGAGACGGGGCCACAGGAACACAGCAGAGCTAAAAGGCCAAATGGAAATATCTGTGAAAACCAGTTAAAATATTACTCCAATAAACACAAACCAGATACCCCACACATTTACCCCTTTACACACAAACAAATCTGTGATGGTGCATATTCAAGAAAAAAATACATCAGAAAATTGTCATAAAAATACTTTCACTATGTATTAGAGTGTGTGTGACAAGTATGAATAATCAAATGTTATGCACCACAAAATTGCTCAGTAAGATTAAATGACCTACTAAATTTGTACAGAAGTGTCAATCATAAAGGAAGCTGTCTGAGAGTAAAGAGAACGTTTTCATGTTAAGAGATCAAAAACATGGTAACATCAAAGCGCGAGAAACCTTAGCTGAACTGATTTAAATTGAACCTAAAAAACGACAAAAAGCATTAAATACTAGTAAAACATAATTTTACTAATGAATTTATTTTAATAACGTGATTATATACTCATTTTAATTCTGTATTTAAACTTGCATTTCAAACTAATGAAATGGATAGCTAAAACAGAACCAATTTATTAGTGCATGCAGTGTTTTGCTTTGTTCGACTATAGACGATAAAACAAGTCAATGTAATTGTTAATACACAGGGTAACCCTGATTTCAGAAGCATGGCCTTGAAAGGCCCTGACGTTATGAGAGAAGCTGGTTTAAGAGAGCAGATGCATCTTTTACGCACGACTGATGGCCCACACTCACCGTGAGCAGCACAGCTCACACACGGATCAAATGTCCTCTCATATAATCTAATAACGTTCCCCGACCTGTTGAAGGCTCTGCCGTCGTGCCGCACAGACGCAACTCGCGCTGAAATCACATTACTCTCACATGTACGTGTAACGGCCGCTTTCTCGCCACCAGGCTGTACCTCTTCAGCCTAGCCATGACACGGAGGCCCCGCCCCTAACCTCGTTAAAACAACATATTCACTTATCACAGAGCTAAAAGGACCAGGTGCTTTGATGAAATCCGCACGACCAGGCTACACAACCCTGCATTTAAATGCGTTACCTTGAAGAGTGTCTCTGCAACTTCTCTTGCCAGAACAGAAATATAAAATGTATGACATAAAGGGTCGGTTGCTTGTTCTTCCAGGAAAAAAAAATAAATATGTGCTGCGTTTAGCATAAATTTAGAAAGGTCTAACAGCAAGTGAAGCCATTGATTTGACTGAGTGCTACAGAATCACTAGTCCTTAATGTGCTCTTAACATGTGGAAAAATATGAGTCAAGTGTGTTCTTGCTCTGCCAAAATGCCTAAAATATATTGAAAATATAAATATATTTCATATGGCAGATATTTTAGCTTGATATCAAGTGCTTGAAGACTGTACCCTTAATTCCAACAGTTGGCTGGTTGTAGGCTAATGCACCCCCCCTCTCCAATCATCTTTTGAATTTGGGAGGTAACAACTTCCCTACCTTCCCTCACAGCTGTTGGGGCTCTTGCCTTGACACACTGTCAGACAGCATCAGCTAAGAGTGTCAGTAACCACACAGACAAGTCTGGTTTTCCTTAACAGCTCAGCACAAACTGTGCAAATGTCTTCAGCATGAAATCTGCATATTCCTAACTTGGAAGTTCCGCTTTTACGTGTTCACTGCATTAGCCTTGCAACTCCAGCGCTAAACTGATGAAGCAAAATCTCAACGTCAAATTGTCTTGAGTGACCGACAACATTTGGGGTAAGTGAGAAACTGCATAGACTTGATATGAATAGACTTTTCCCCTTGTTGATAATAAAGGAAGACAATAAACTCTTATGGAGATAACTGCTGAATGTTCTTCAGTTTGGGGTGTTCCACATGCTACTGAGAAAGAAACTATGCAATACAAACAACCTCTTACAATGTAATGGAACCTCTGAAAGTGAGTATAGGGTTGAAAGAACAAGGGTTAGCCAGAATCTGGATCTGAGTAGATCTTGTTCATCCTGGATCCATGTCAACTTCCACCAGGACCCTGAACTCACATGATTACAAGGCTACAGAACAGAAATGCACACACACTCACACACAAAAACATACATGCACATCTCCTCAAAGTTTGAAGGTCAGTGCTCCATTAATTCTCATCGTGGAAAAATAATCTGGTGTGAACGTAGTGGTTTGAGAAAGTAGGTGGTATGACAGCACAACATAAGCACAGGTTCAGTAGTATGACAGCACAACATCAGCACAGTTTCAGTAGTATGACAGTACAACATCAGCACAGTTTCAGTAGTATGACAGCACAACATCAGCACAGGTTCAGTAGTATGACAGCACAACATCAGCACAGGTTCAGTAGTATGACAGCACAACATCAGCAGAGGTTCAGTATTTCTTGATCTCATTCCTATTGTCTTGCTGATCTGATTTGTTGTCAGGATGTTTTTCCACATGTTTTACATTTTTGGACTGTTCAAGTGAATGAGAAAGACGTGTCCTGTGCTTGTAACAATAAGTGTCATTTATGATACACCTTTTAAGAGTGGAAGGATTAGTGAAGTTATTGATCTATCTAGTGGAAAGGCCTGATGTCATTTACAAACTCGGTTTCCTCAGAGAGTCCATACACGGTGTAGACAAAAGTATTGGGACACACACTCAGTGCATTTGTGTGGGAAGAGTATTAGCCAAGTCAGACAGTGGTGTTTGACAAGCGGGCCTGGCTCGCAGTCTCTGTTCATCCCAAAAGTGTTTGATGGGGTTGAGATCAGGGCTCTGTGTGGGTTAGGGTTAGGATTAGGTTTAGGGTTAGGGTTAGGTTTTGCTCTGTGTGGACCAGCCAAGTTCTTCCACTCCAACCTCAACCAACCAAACTCACCCAACCATGCCTTTATGGACCTTACTTGACCTGTGCACTGGGGCACAGTCATGCTGGAACACAAAAGGCCCTTCCCCAAAATTGTTCCCACAAAGTTGGAAACATACAACTGTTCAAAATGTCTTGGTATGCTGAAACATTAAGACTTCCTTTCACTGGAACTAAGGGACCTAGGCCAAGCCCTGTAAAACAACCACATAGAATTATACCTCCTCCACTAAAGTTTACAGAGGCGCTGTGCAGTCAGGCAGGTAGCATTCTCCTGGCTTTCACCCAACCCAGACTCGTCCACCAGACTGTCGGACAGAGAACCGTGAAACAACACATTTCCACTGGTCCAGAGTCCAGTGGTGGCGTGCTTCACACCCCTCCGTCTGACACTCGCCAACGTGCTTGGTGATGTAAGGCCTGCATGTAGTTGCTTAGCCATGGAAACCCATGCCAGGAAGCTGCCAGTGCACAGTTTCTGTCCTGGTGTTGATGCCAGGGGAGGTTAGTGAGTCAGCAGAGTGTTGGCGACTTTTACACACAGTTCACCTCAGCACTCGGTGACCTGCTCTGGTCTCTTTACATGGACTCGCACTTCATGGCCAAGTTGCTGTGGTTCCACTTTTCAATAATACCACTCAGTTGGTTGTAGAATATCTAGGTGGGAAGAAATTCCATAAACAGAGTTGTTGCCACGGTAGCATTCTTTTACAACACCACAATTTGAATTCAGTGAGCTCTTCAGAATTCAAAAATCATGGCTAAATGCTTGTTTGAATAAACCTGCGCCAGTGGAACTGAATGAAATATGTGGATTCAGTGAGTACGAGGTGTAGCCCAATACATCGAGTATAAGCAGGTTTGGCAAGATTATTGGTATATTGGTATGTGTTATTATTATTGATGAAATAATAATGCGGGTTATTGTTCCATAAACAGACTTGTTGCCACGGTAGCATTCTATTACAACACCACAATTTGAATTCAACGAGCTCTTCAGAATTCAAAAACCATGGCTAAATGCTTGATGTGTGTGGGTTACGCTATGGTGGAGATATTTTTTTCTGAAATTTCCTGGAGTGTCATTACACAGTTTCTGACACAGATTTTGATAAACATCTCCCTAAATATCTACCTCCACCTAAACATCCTCCTACACCTTCACATAAACCTACGCCTAAAAATCCACCTGCACCTTCATTTATACAATCTTTTTAGCTGCTTTCAACTGCATCTATAGGTTTGCTGTTATCCTTTTCAGTTCTGTATGCTCAGACGTAAACTGATGCTAATTTGTTGTTTGGGTCCATGTATTCAGTGGCCTCTTTGGGAATTTTGTTTATATATACATATATATAAATCTACATTCACCTCTCACCCTCCAGGGTGGTCTTTTCCTTTCAAGCTTGGGTCTGAGAGTTTGAGGGTCCTGTGTAGTATCTTAGCTGTTCCCAGGACTGCACTCATCTAGACAGAGAACGTTGTTCCTGGGATCTGCTGGAGCCACTCCCCCAGTTTGGGGGTCATAGCCCCAACATATGTACTCATATAAATAAATATATATAAATACACACAATATTCACACACATCTGCCCTGTTTTCAAAATGTAATTTCTGCATTTATGTGTGAGCGCATTTTTAGGATATATGTACAATAATTTGAAACACCTTTTGGTCAAAACGACGTCACACATGAAAGTGGCAACAGACTGACAAACATGGCAAAGTCATTTAACTGATGTAGGACTACAATATTGTACTGGAATGGTGGATTACTACTTACTTTTGTCTTTAAAAACATTCGGCAGCCTACAGCTATGGAGTATGTTTAAGAGGTGATGCATAGAGCATGTCTGTGTTCATATCACTGCCTGCTTTCTGCCTTTAAGAACGTGCTGTTCTTCTGTCAACACAGACAGAGCAGCATTATGTGTGGGCAAAGTGAAGAAATGCCATTCATTTTTAGTTTGGAGGAGCCTGTGCTGTCTTATCAGATAGGATTCTAACTAACAGGATGTTTAAACCTTGGTAGTAGTCAACTTCTAAGTTTGGCGTGCAAAATAAACAAGCGTGTTTGGAATGAACAAGCTACAGTGATTTTTTTTCATTCACATGGACTAGTAGATTGCTAGATTGCTCACAGAGGAAGTACAAAGTGAATTTGGTAAGGTTTATTCAGCTCTTACAAGCCACTGGCTGCTGCCCTCTTGTGGATGTACACGTGAAATGCAAGTGAAAGTGTGCACTACGTAGCCTCTGCGGTCTAGCACACTGCGATGCATTATCAGGGGTATTTTGTTTACTGGATTACTTATTACTCATTTAGCTCAGTGAGCCAAAAGGTTCAGAAGGAGAAACTGCTAATCAAAAAGTGCTGTAATAAATCTCGCCTTTTTTAAAATCCAGTTAAAGGCTAAATCCTGCAGCTTCATTTAGTTCAAGCTAAATGTAGGAACTTGCTGCTAGCGACACATGGTCCCCTAAATAAAGCACCAAGGTTAATTCTGTTGGTTGCCTTTTTTGCTTTCGGTCTGTCAAATTATGCAATTCACAGCATGGTGAAAAGTGAGTGGGCATCGCCGCAGTTCTGGGCATGATCTGGAGGAGCGCGGCACAGCGGGTACTCCCTGGGTACTGTAAACCGAGTGCCTCACAACGTACACTCTCATCATGCTCGCCTGCGAGTGTGAGTGTGTGTGTGTGTGTGTGTGTGTGTGTGTATGTGTGAAACCAGGCGCGCAGTGCCGGGATGCTGTGCTACGCCGCAACGACGTGCTACGCCGCTCCCGTCGCAGCGCTGGCCTTGGGCGAAGACGTGCTCCACAGCCAGTTTGCATTTCTAATGTAGCACGTCTGAAATGGCGGCCCGGCGGTTACACTCGGCACTGGGCTTGTTTTTTTTATTTAGTTTTGTGCTCTGTCTAATCTCCTGTTCCAGAATTAATTACTTAATTAGCATAGTGAATTAACAAACGATTATGATGCATGGAAAAGTTCCAGCGACACCCGGTGCAGTTTCGTTGCACATGCTAGAACACACACACACACACACACACACACACACACACACACACACACACACACACACACACACACACACACACACA
>JAOYMR010000007.1:20765908-20784395 GCA_025802075.1 Tenebrosternarchus preto
TCTGTCTGTCTGTCTGTCTGTCTGTCTGTCTGTGTCTGTCTGTCTGTCTGTCTATATAATAGACAGCCTTTAGTCTGAACCCTGGCGATTCATATTTCTGAATTGTACTGCAAGAGAAAGAAAGCTCACCAAAGAAATGCTCCCTGAGCTTTAGAGAATCTTAGCTACAAGCAACGAAGTCATAATGTGCAAATTCAGAAATAAAAGCACACGCCTATAACGTCTGAAACCAATCCGCGTTAGCAAAAAACCGATCCCAGCTCCTCTGCGCACATGCGCACTGTTTCCTGGCATGTTCCGTGCAGTCCCACATGACGCCTTCAGTGGTATCGCCGTAGCTTCAGTGCAGCCTGGGTAATTAGTGTAATTACGGTGGTCCGTGGGGACCGGCCCGCTGAACGCCTCATGCCCATCAGAGCCCCGGAGATGTGATTGACAGCTCCACGCTTGGCACCGAGGGCCCAAGAGCCTGCAGGCACTACCGGAATCGTAGCTGCAGCACAGATTACACCTGATTGGTGGAAAGTAAAAAGTTGGTGTAAAGTAAGCACAGATCCAAAGCATAGATTAGGACAAAAAGGGTTGTTACTATTTGCACACTGAATGGGATTTGTATTTATTATGCAGTATATATTACAGCATAATAAACACACAACTGGAATGTGCTGGTGTTGTGATCATTTTATGTTACAGTCTCTACAGGGAGCACATTAAGAGGTTTGTTACAGTGTGTGAGGAAGGGCCATTCCATCTCTACCTGTTTGCCTGCACATATGTGTGGGAAATCCTCAAACCTTTCTTCTAATGGGATTTGATGTTTCCTTTCTATTGTTTTTCTAGCATCTCTCTCTTTCTCTGTCTAGCACACTGTGCATGTGCGTGTTTGCTGTTCAATTTCCTCAAAAAACAAAACAAAACAAAAAAAAACCCTCTTGAATCCTTTCCCTCCCCAGGCTCACACAATCTGCTGTGCCTCGCCACGCAGCTCGCAGCTGTAAACGCCAATAATGGAAATTAACATCAGAGCTTCCCACTGGCTGCCTGGCAGGCCAATCAAACAGCTCCAACATGTTCCGCTCTGCCCCGCCTCCGACCTGCTGTTTCTCCGGGCAACCGGCACCATGGGCCGAGCTTCATCTAATGGGGAACAAAAATGGTCTCTATCATTTGCAGCCCTTAAAACTACAAATCTCTACAGCACTGTGTTTCTAAACACATTTAAACATTTTTGACCCAAATGTACATTATCCTAGAAAGCAAATAGTTACAGGAACTACACATTTGACATGGTTAGAGACATTAACTGATCAATTTAGTCTTGAAAAACAGTGAAAAAAGGCAAATTGCTTTGCGTTTCCTTTACCGATTGCAATTTTAGAGGTTAACGTTTCTGAAATATTTAACAGCTCGAGTGATGAGCTAAACACATGAAGAGCCACTAAGCACCTCCCTCCCTGCTGACATGCCGAGCTGCAAATCGACTGTCTGTTTGGCTCTAATTTGAAAGCCATTCATTTCAGTAAACTGTGGTTTTAATACAAAATTGGAAATACATTACTCGCTCTCTCTCTCAGTCTCTCCCTCTCTCTCTCTCTCTCTCTCTCTCTCTCTCTCTGTGAAATTGTTAAAACTACAACATACTTTGCCTGTCAAGAATGTCACAGCTGGACACCACTGGTTTGCGGTTTAAATAAGAAAAAAACTATACTAATTAAACAATTTTTCCATAACATCTCAGTGTTTAGTGAAAGATACAGAGTTTGCACCTCCCTACCAGGACGCTACTTCACACGTTTATGTTTGTGTGTGTGTGTGTGTGTGTGTGTGTGGCTGCACACATTCACAATATGATCTGGAGAGAAAATGTGAAGTTATTAAGCTTGTTTAGAACAGTAGTGTGTATGTGTTAATGGTGTGTCACTATCACTTATCTGCAGTTTTATTTTGTCATTTAACATATTTATTAATTGATCTTCCCCGTGTTGTTCCTCTGCTGTTGTTCCTCCACTCCACAGTGGGAAAACGCAAATACTTTGTTCATCACCTGAATTTGTGCTTCTTTTGCAGAAGTGGACAGGTTTCATTCAAAGGTTTCACTGTTAATTTTTCGAGGAAAAATCAGCCATTTCAACGGAGTCCTGTGTGTGCACACAGAGCATGTTTTTTTTTTTTTCTCTTTACACCCGAGCTAGTGTAAGTCATGTTACATATGAGGCGCAGATGTTAAAATCAGGGTGGGTCTATGCTGAAGAGCAAAGACTGCAATTGGCTCGAGCTGATCACATGACTTGAGTTGATAGACGCGCCCGGTCTTATTTCTCCTTTTCTGCGGTGTCCATTTAAAAATATTCATTACAGTTTTTAATTTAAAGAATAATGAATTGTGAATACACATTTTCATAGTAATGTTCAACTTGCAGTATATTTATGCTTTCCATACCCAAAGCATACCACATTTTGGCTGCATACTTTCAGAGTAAGAACATTTAAAGACCTTTACAAATTATTATAAAACGTGATTTCATACACATTTTGTTTATTTATTCCTGCTATGGATAAGAACATTTCTGTCAGTTGAAAAAGGCGAAGTCTTAAAGAATGCGCAAAATACGCACCTCATAGCTTTGTGGTAAAACGTACAGGTATTTTTCAGCGTAAGCTGCACTTTATCTGAAGGTTTTCTTTGTGACATTGTGGAAATGATCTTTTCTGCAATCCATCTCATTAGGGGCAAGCTGTGATGACAAGATGTTCTATAGAGGAAGAGGCTAATTGCCAACCCGCTGTAGTTTCAGTCCTCGCTCCACACATGCCACGCGCGCTCACACAGAAACGCTATCACAAACACGCAGGAATCCTACTACTAACACATACACACACACTCATGCAAAGAAGCGGTTACAACTGGTTTAATTCAGTCAATACATTTATTTAATTCAAATGCTCAGTTGCTTTTTAAACATAAGATATCGACGGGGCTTACTTAAGACACCTAAAAACAAAACATTCACATACATGTTTTCACACGCAAACACAGTTCACAAAGACATGTAAAGTACATATTCCTACTTTAACTATGTGGGGCTGAAAATGATGAATGCCACATTTGAATTTGACCTTTATCCTTATAACTCTCCGTCATCAGTAACTGCAGGCGGCTTATTCGCAGAGGTCACGGGGTTTTGTTGCTACGGCGATCAGTTTCCCCGCGCCTCTACACGTTCCTCTTACACTTGAAAGAGCGTCACCTCACTTTTTCATCCGGTAACGATCATTAATGTCAGGGGGGAGGTGGAGGGGGGGGCGAATTTCGACGCGCCTGCAGTCTGGATGTTGTAATGCTGTTTATTTTTAATTCTACAGTCTACCCTACAGTAAAAACGACGTCACATAGAAGCAGCGATCGCATGGAGTTGTTTACATTTGGGGTATGAAAATGAAACAGAAAATACTGACTGACCGTGCCAGTGTAACGGGGTGTATGACTAATGAGCCTGAACGAAAAACGAAAGCCACGAGGATCTCGTGTGTGGTTTTTCTCGGCCACAGCTCCCTCCCGATAACCAAACTGTGAACCGTCTCTGTGCAATTTACGCATTCCGCCACAGCACGCTTTGTGTGTGTTTTTGACAAAGGACCCGAGGATGTTCAGACCCGACGTCCAAAGCACGACAGAATCATTCAGACCCCAAGAAAAACAAAAAAAGACGTTTATTTATGAGAACATAAATCCACTCTATTGATCGTGGCTACAAAGCAACAAATGGAAGGAAAATATTGACAGAGCTGAAGCGAATGGTTGAGAATAAGAATGAGAGACGATTTTATCTTTATTCACACAGCACAAATTACTGCGGCCACACCAAACACAGGGCCCTCCACTTTAGCCACAGCGTTGTGTGGTCGGCAGGTTTTACGAGCTTAATTCTCTCGCATATATTGCCAATATAAATACAGAGTGGCTCAGCGGGAAGCTCTACTGTGGCTCGTTAAGAGCGGCCTGGACTGAAACATGGCCACATACGCAACTTTTACTGGGCCTCATATGGATATTCCTCAGAGAACACTCCCTAACCCGTGTGTGTGTGTGTGTGTGTGTGTGCACGCTAGGGTGGACAGTCTGGTTTTTCAGCTGTCCTGTACTCCATCCGACAGAGGTCCTGAATGGACACCTATTGGCATCCTTCTGGAGTGAACCGACTGGCTACTTTCCACTGATCCGTATTATTTCAACACGTCACCGGGTCACATACATGTCAAAGCGAATCCCTTGTATTTCATTGGTTAAACCAATCGCTTCATGCCTCACCTGCCGACTAGTCACAGAAAGTCCGCACTCTTAAATGCTTGTCAATCAGGGAGTTCACGTCAGTGTGAAAATGCTAAAAAGAACAGTGACTTCAGTTCTCAGTGGTCAGCACATCCTCTCCCTTCAAGGAGGAGGAACGAGGAATTTCATGGCTTTTGTACACTATGCCAGACTTAATCACTGCAAGTAAAATGTTCATTTATATTCCAGATTTTATTCAGCTGTGTTAGCTAGCTGGCTAGGTTATGGTTTCATATGTTGTAGTGTCTTATCCCTTGTCCGTCTTTTAGGGGTTAGTAAAGGGGCCACCCTGGTGTGTGTGCATGTGAGAGAAAGAGGCTTGAGGTCCCAATGACCTGGGTTAGAAACACATCCGTGACGTCAGTCTGTCACACAGTGGCAAGAGAAGAAGGTTCCACACCAGTCAGAGTGGAAGGGTGAGTGAGGGGTTAAGGGTGGGGGAGGCTGTCACGTGTGGCCCACATCCTGCGTGATGGAGGTGATATTACACTCCACAAATGGACACCTACACCACTGGAACACTAGGATGAGCTCCAAGTCTGATTTTAGAATCACAAGTAGTCGATTTTACATGATATTTACATTCATGGTATTTGCCAGAGCAACTTGAATTTGTCAGCATGACAGTATGAGTGTCCTGGCAATCGAACCCATGGTATCTTTGTGTTGATACGACCTTGCTGTACCTGTTCTACCAGGTAAACTTAAAACGCACTCATCTCTGTCTGTCTCTCTCTCTCTCTCACACACACACACACACACACACACACACACACACACACACACACACACACACACAGAGACATTCATTCATAAACAATACAGCACATGGAAACACATGGAAACAAAACATTATTATTTATCACCACACCCATTATGACTGTTATAACCGGATGAAGAGTAATGAAATGTATGTGAACCAGATCATGACTGTAACGATTATGTTTATGAGGTCACAAATGTGTGATGTCATTTTTCATCACATATGAGCACAACAAACTGTGGAAAGAGACTGGATGATAGCAGAAGGATTGAGATTTACGTGGTGAGTGTGAGATTTACATGGTAAGCGTGCTATCATAAGTCATCTTAACTGGATGTTGATAGAATCAGGTAATAAAACTGGACGACATGTATGTTATCGGGTAACAAACTTCAGTATAGATGAATATTTTCATGTAATCGATGTACAATATGGATTTGAAATATGTGACTGAAGGAAAACACAGAGGATCTCACATTTGGCATGTATCCATGTAACTGATGATGCTGTGTTTTTGTGGGTCACGGAGTGAGATTCCTGCTCAAACCAAACTATTTTAAATCAATTGGCGTGAGCAGAGGCGAGTGTGTGAACACTTGTGTGTGCAGCAGGGAATGAAGGTGTGAAGGGGAGTATAATTATTACATCTGCTTCAAACGCCAACAGGTTGGCACCACTTCCTTATTTTTTTGTTTTGTGCTTTCATGAGTTTCTGTGGGGAGAGGATAGTTTACTGGGGTTTTTGGGATAGGATACAGTATGTAATACAATTTTTTAGATAGGTTAGAGTATTTACTGCATTTTTGGGATAGGTTAGAGTATTTACTTGGTTTTTGGGATAAGTTACAGTATGTACTACAATTTTTGGGATAGGTTAGAGTATTTACTACATTTTTTAGGATAGGTTACAGTATTTACTGGGTTTTTGGGGATAAGTTACAATATGTACTACAATTTTTGGGATAGGTTAGAGTATTTACTGTTTTTTGGGAAAGGTTACAGTATTTACTACTATTTTTGGGATAAGTTAGAGTTTTTACTGTTTTTTAGATAGGCTAGAGTATTTACTGGGTTTTTTGGGATAGGTTACAGTATGTACTACAGTTTTTGGGATACGTTAAGAGTATTTACTGTTTTTTGGGGGGATAGGTTAGAGTATTTACAGCATTTTTGGGAGAGGTTAGAGTACTAGGTTTTTTGGGTTAGGTTAAAGTATTCACTGTTTTTTTGGGATAGGTTACAGTATGTACTACAATTTTTGGGATAGGTTAGAGTATTTACTGTTTTTTTGGGATAGGTTACAGTATTTACTACTATTTTTGGGATAAGTTAGAGTTTTTACTGTTTTTTAGATAGGTTAGAGTATTTACTACTATTTTTGGGATAAGTTAGTTACTGTTTTTTTAGATAGGCTAGAATATTTACTGGGTTTTTTGGGATAGGTTACAGTATGTACTACAGTTTTTGGGATACGTTAGAGTATTTACTGTTTTTTGGAGGGATAGGTTAGAATATTTACAGCATTTTTGGGAGAGGTTAGAGTACTGGGTTTTTTGGGTTAGGTTAAAGTATTTACTGAATTTTCTGGGATAGGTTAGAGTATTTTTGACCATGTTTGATGGAGATATTCTGCTCACTTCTCACCGAGCAGTAGAGGATAATGTGGAGTATCACTGTACACGGCAAGCTGAGGGAGAGTTACCTCAGTGACTGAGACAGACACAGAGGATCGGGGTTTAATAAGGGTTTAATTAGGGCTGTTTTGTTATTTTGTTTATGGGTTTTGATTTAAAATTGAGGTGAATGTTTATTTTTGATTCACGATGTTTTACCCCCCCTAATGTACAAACAGTGTTTTTCCATTCTTTTTAGGTTTCCTTTCACTTTTATAATATCACTTAAAATTCCAGTTAAGGGGTCAGTAGGAATAAAGACTTCGTCAGCAGGCGGTGTGGTTTCTTTCCTTAGTGACTGCTGTGAAACGCCAGCGTAACATCACAGGCCAATACTGCCCCGCATCACTGCTTTGTGTGTGTTCACAGAGAGAGTAAACATAGTGTAATGTATACAGTGATTGTCAGCTGATAGCCCCCCAGCTGTGGGGTGAACACTGTGGGTAGGTCACAGTGTTCAACATGGAGACTCTTTGCATGCACTATCTCTGTAATAGACTCTCTTCGCTCTCGCAAACACAGAAATAGTTCGCACGCGTGAGGCCGATGTAATGCGATACAAGCAGCACTAGGCATTATGGGTAGGAATTAGGCTGACTGGCGGCAGTCTGTCTGTGCGTGTGCTGTTGGCATCCGTTTACGACCTTCTCCGTGGCAGCCTGGGGTACAGTCGAACCGGCAGATCAGCGTCACATAAGCGTTCAGGGGGCCAAAGGCCAAATATTCCAGTCAAACGCTCAACTGAGACATCATGGAGTGAAACACGATCGAGCCGTTTACAGCTCTCTCCACATGCCGACCTCACTAGCATAACGCTAAAACTACAATTCATATTTCATTCTCGGCACTTCAGCTAATTAAGGCGTGGGCCTGTTTACTAATAAACAACCAAACTGACTGTAGGTGGTAACCGTGCGCGAATGCCTTGCGTTAGTGAGAGTCATCCCTCAGTGAAGGAACAGCTCAGCCTGAGAGAGAGAGAGAGAGAGAGAGAGAGAGAAAGAGAGAGAGAGAGAGAGAGAGAGAGAGAGGCAACCAGCTCATTTTACAGAGAGTCGAGCATCTGCGGCAGAGTTTATCTTCTTCTGTGCTCTTGGTAATGGCTCTGGCGCGATGGATGAAGCGATCTTCTTGCCTTCAGGTGCACAAAAACAGGCGAGAGAGTGCAAAGATACTTCGCCTTTGGCCAGCGTATGACAAAGATGAGCAGAACGCCTCCAATCCTGTTGCAAACTCACGCCGTCACTGGAGCATTAGCATAATTAGCTAGCATGTTGTTAATTTTTTGCTACGTTCTCTGTTGATGTTCTGGTGCAACTAAACAAATTTAATTTCAGGGGGCGGGTAGTGAGCTAATAGGTTGGCAGAGCTAGGGGAAACCTTTAGGGCGAGGGGAGAAAATGGAAAAAAAAAAAGTTTAAGAAGAAGGATTCCACAGCTACGATTATTCTTTTGCTTGATGTTGTTTGCTAATTATGGCACTTCCTAAGAATGAAAGTAATAAGCTAGTGTCAGTGCCTGAAGCTTATCAAGAAACACGCAGACAGCCATATCTGGATCAACCCCTTTTGTCTCATCCCTTTCCTTTGAGATAGAAAAAAATCTTAAAATGTTAAAAAAACAACAACAACAACAAAACCCCAAAAGAAACAGCACAGAGGAAGAGAGGAAGCAGAAAGCAGAACAAAGAACGAAAGATTCTGGGCCGATCTCAAGCGAATGCACCAGGCTCAGATGTAATTAACCTTTTTTGATTCTGGACGCTCTGTCTCGTAAATAAGTGCGGCAATTATTTTGTGTTTTTGCCACTGCGTGATAGAAATGATTCCCATTAGCGTGGCATGACCCTCCTCTAATCTGTCCAAACACAGACACGGGCCTGGCCCTGCCTCGCCCTGCAGAGGCGTCTGGCTCTCTGTCTGTGATAGTGACTGATGCCGCATTGCTGATAGCGGCAGCCCTGGAGGTAGACCGGGGTCTCACATGCAACTGATGCTGGGAAGCCCTTGATTCTACCATGGTTACATTATTTTTCTCTCATTCCCTCCATCTCTTATCTGTAGAGCCATTGCACTCTTTGTTTTAAAAGTTCTGCCTTTCCTGCACCACACAAATCTTTGCAGCTCAGTCGAGCAACGTGGCAAGAACCATTGGACGCCTGCTTGGTCACATGGCACAAAGGGCTCGCCCTCACAGCTTGGAGATATCAGCCATTCTTTTAAGCCCCCCGCCTGTGAAGATGTGAGCGTTGTTCCTCGGTTCGTCTTGTGAGGACATGCAAATGCAAGTCTCCTCTAGCAACGGCAAGCAGAACGTTCTACTCTTCGCAAAAGAGAAAAGTAAATTTAGGAAAACGTTGTGGCACTAAGAAGAATGTTCACACAGCAGAGTTTAGGGAGAGGTAATGAGGCAGTGCTTACACACACACACACACACACACACATAGTCACAGGAAACACTGGGACAGGAGCCTTCAATAGTAGCATTCAGGGAACTACACCCATAATGTTTCCCCTGCAAATGTTGTCTGCATAATTTTTCTACAACAAAGATGCAGATCTTAATGGGAAAGTATCAATATTTTGTTTATGTATTTAAAGGTTTTTTTTTTTTTACCTTTATTTCCTTGGCAATACCAGGAAACTTTCAACATTAGACACTGTCCAGAAGTAATTTAAAGAAATATGTCACTTGAAAGAGACTATTCCTACAACTGTCTTTAAGAATGTTGGTGACTTGGCTAAAACATAGAAGCTATAATAAAAGGCACAAGTTAAGACATATGTAAATCCTGTTGATGTTTCATAAATCTCTTGTCTGAAAAGCCTACTGCTATATCCTATACATCACCAAATGCTTTGGGTGACAAGTTCCAATTACCCATGAAGAGAGAAGGCATTTATGAGCATTTCATATCTCATTAAATACTGTTATGTATTTTACAAGAAATGGTGTTTTGCGGTGAAACTAAACTCATTTAAATGGGAATAAACCCCCTGAAACTTTAATCACATGCCAAGCCTAGCATGGCTTTTGTGTTCAGGGTCCTGCATTGTTTCATCAGGAACACTGTGAGTCATGTATCGTGTGCCTTGTCGAGATCAAATGGACCAGTGAGCGACAGCCTATGAAGTGATGCCGCTGTAGATGTTTGCTGCTGTAAAGGTACTTCATTAGCTGAGGCTGATGACAGTCAAGGCCGTGTTGGGCCAGGTGAGATTCCATCAGTACTCTAAGATATGCCCACGTTATCTCTGTGAGAGTCTGATAAATAAGAGTAAATATTCTCCAGTGTGGTTTCACACAAGTCAGAAACCTGTCAGAAAAGGCACGTGTGTTGCAGTGCCCCAGCTTGAAGCCTTTGGAGAGAAATAGAGAAGACTGATGGTTTCTGGAGAAGACTGATGGGACTGGGACAAGACTGGTGGTACTGGGAGAAGACCAGAAGTACTGGGAGAACATTGGTAGTACTGGAAAAAGACTTGTGGTTCTTGGAGAAGACTGGTGGTTCAAGAAGACTGATGGTACTGGGAGAAGTCTAGTGGTATTGGGAAAAGATTGCTGTTACTGGGAGAAGAACTGTGTGGGTGTGTGGAAACCCTTGCAGGCCACCATGACTAAGAAATGTTCTACACAGCTGTACTCCCGTTTGTTTCACTGACTCAGCACAAGGTTTGTTTTAAAAACACAGTCCTGCTGACGTCATTGGAAAGCCATCATCACCCCTCTCATCATCATCACTAATATCGTCATCGAGTGGCACACATCTTCCCACAATCGCTGCTTCCCGTACACGCTGGAACCTTCAAACGCCAGACAAACACCACAGAATTGAACATGATTGATTACGACAGTGCTGCAATTATTTTGTCATTGTGTCCATTTTAAGCCTGTGTCATTAAGGATGGTTCCAGGAGACTGCCCGAGGTATACACCAGTCCTATCATCCCTACAAATCGCTTAAGCAAAAACCATATGGAGAGCTTGGAGTAAGCCAAAACTCCCAGGGCACTAAAGGTTTGCAAAAGATTCAACACCAAATGTCCCTGAGGCCTTGAGGCCTTGATGTTAGCACAGAGTGTCTGAAACACTGCAATGTGCTATAGCAAGCTCACTACCCAGAAGCCTTTGTGCCAGTTAACAACCACTAGGCATCATTCCATATCGTGAGCTAACTAAACAAACAGCTAATGGGGAACGTTTGATCGCAGAAATGGCTCTCGATGTGTTGTGTGGAAACGCCTCACCAGGGGTGAGTTTGTCTTGGCTGGAGGTGCAGTGTCTGTTAGCCGAGACCATCCCCATACTTCAAAGCATCCTGGCCTTTGTAGTCCTTTTGCTTCTGCACTCAGACCTACATAAGACATTTATCTTGCCTCTGAAATCTGGAAAGCATACAGGCGAGAGGTCAGCCGCACCACGGCCCCCTCTGTGTCCTACTGTCCCCTTGACACACGTATGCTTTCTCCGCAAACGGTCAATATCCAAAGAGTTCATTACCAGTGCAAGCCCTTATTAGACCCTGGGAGTGGGAAGAGGCGCTGCTCTGCTCTGGGGGAAGGGGTAAACAATTTCTCTCTCCCATAACGCGGTTTGGAGACGAGAAAAGAAAACTTCCTTGTCTTCAGGGCTCCAACAAGGTTTCCAGATGTGCTATGGGTCAAAGGTTGGAGATGAAAGTACCAGGATGTGGCAGGGCTTTGGCTAGTATCCCAAGCTGCAGTGTGTGCATTCCTGGCGAGCGGAGAGCGGAGTGTTGGGAACGCCACGCTTCCCGCCGTGCCCAGCGGGAGGCTTCGTTTCGAGCGGCTGAGTTATAATGCTGTGACTCCATCCTCTCTGCCTCCACCCAATGCCAACCAGGTGGGCATACAGGGATGTATTTTGCGTCGTTCTGAAGGTCTCAGGACTGGATACTGAGTGGGGTGGGGTTGGGTAGGGTGGGGTGCGGTGGGGTGGAGAGGTTCTGGGCTCTACTGGTGACCCTTCTGTTGTGCTGAAAGGGTTGGGCAGCTGTCCTGAACTTTGCTATGACAGACCACCCTCTTCCCTCCACGCCTTTGCTTCTGTCATTGCGCTTTGATTAAGGATTTGAAAGAGAGTGCGTATCAGAGGCCTCCGTCCTGCAGGTGGAGAAACTGCCGGGTGATTTTTCGATTGACTGAAGCTTGAAAGGTGTCCGGTTGTCTGTGCTCACGCACTCTCTCTACAGGTGGAGGAAGTAGAGTCATCGCACATGTTCATGACAATTGCAGACATCCGCTCTCCACAAAGACATGGAGCTCGTTTGCAGGAAGTGCTAATACGATTACTTCAAGTGTGTCAGGAGCTTAATAAGTGTGGAAATTGCCCTGTCAAATAAGACATAAGAGATGGGGTCAATTACATGATTATGGGGAAAAAGCCTCTCTATATCTCTTTTTGTTTCTTTACATGTAGTAATCTGCTCAAATAAAACAGACAACTTCATTGGGATTCTGTGAAGTAGAAAAAATCGGAGTGACAGAGACAACTTTATTTTTGTCAATTATGATAATGCTAAGATTTATTGGGAATGCTGAGTCTGCATGTCCTTACAGATGTATGGAATCATTTCCATCACTATGGTAACTTCCCCAAATCATTCTGATCCCCTTTTGTTAGTTCCAAGGTGCTCACTTACCTCTTGCTCTCAAAGTGAACACAGGAAAAAGTGCATTATATGGAATTAATTACATTTTTTATACTGCAAGTATGATATACCTTGAACAGATGTTAAACATTATAAGGATTAAAGCATATAAAAGGCATTATTGTGTTCTGAAGAGAGTGTGCGAGTGGGATAGGGTATATGTATGTTTTGTGTGGGCCTTGGGATTCTCTCAGTTCAAACAGCTGAATGGAGCTCTTTTGACCACTAGATGGCGTCAGACTCTGTTGAAGAGCAGCGGAGGCGCCGTCGGTTCAGAAACATCAGCGCTGAGCGGGATCACGTGACCAGGCCAGGGAAGACGAGCTCTTCATGCACGTGAGGGTGGTCGCTTCCTGGGAAGGAAAAAAAACCCGGTAGCGTTTAAACAAACACTGCACGTAAAGCAGTATCAGAATTTCCCCCGTTCAGCTTTTAAATCGTATTCTTAAATTTATCAACAAATTAAGTCTGTATAAAGCTGATATTTCAGAGAAGACCAAAGCATTAAGGTCCACAACAACAAGTTTATATTGTTTTAAAATACTACTCTACAGTACTCAAAACTGGGTTGTTAATTTGTGGAGGATGTTGGCTAACCACCTTTAACTTTGTGAAGACCCTGAAGGCCACCCCTATTATTGGACACAAACGTGATTTTTATATTAAGGAAACCCATCGACTGAAACTGGGTTCACACACATGCAAACAAATGCCCAGTCCTTATGGCGACTGTATTCAAGCCATAAAAGTCTCAGAGACTCTACAACAGAGAACAAGCCTGCACACTTTTCTGCATAATGTGATACAGTAACATAAGCCTTACTATAGAGTAACAAAAATCATATTTAATATGCGTCCTCTATGAAAAGAAGTGACAAGGTGTTTTGTTCTTCCTGGCTTAGACTCAAGTCCTGCATTTGTCATATTAATTGTGTTTCAATGAAAAGAGCGAAGGGAAACACTATTTAAAGATGACTGCTGTAGGAACATTTAAATATCGCTTTATTTAAATATCGCTTTCCCCCCTTGTTCATAAGAAATGATGCATTGGATCTTGGAATATAAATATGAAAGGCGTATGCATATTCATGCTTTATTCATGTCTTATTTAGAAGCAAATATTGTCCCCAAGTAATGTGCTTTAAAATACTGTCAACAAATGTTCAACAGTGAAAACAGCTAAAACTGAAACGTTTTTGACAAAGCTCCCTCATGCGAATTCATCATTTAGCTTCTTGCAGTCGTGACAAGCGAGTGACTTTAGCGTCTGATGCTGTGAAACGTACGTGTCTTCATAAATAATGTGCACTTTCGCAAACTCACATTTTCCACTTCTATGAATATTCATTAGACAGCTGAATTTAAATACACCAAACCCGCCACTTTTGATTCATGTAGGCTTCCCCCCCCCCTCGAAAAGCACAAGCACAAGTTGAGGCCAGAGAGCCCCTCCAGCGTCTCCCTGAGACGCAGACGAGACGAGACGAGACGTCCCTCCTCCTCTACCGCCAGTCCATGCCCACTCTCACTCCTGTCTCCCGACACTTAATTTCATTTCATGATGCATTGATTTCTGTCCTTCCACTAAACTCTTGCATTGTGCTGCTATGGGTTCGTCTATGTTTTTGAACGATACACGGTGTAATCAGTGATTTCTCTTAGAAAGACATCAAGACCTGTCGTCAGACCCTCCACCCAGCACACCCACTGATCTTAGACCCGTCTTTGTCCATTTTGTCCTTCATTGATGTTATTTTCCAAAATGGCCAAGAGTGTGTAAATCTAAGACAGCTGAGCTGCTTTAAAAAAAAAACAAAAAAAAACTAGGCTTTTGAACATTCATTTATTCCATTCCACCATTTTGTCAAGTTCACAATTGTTTCGCCTGAGATGCCCCCCCCCTCAGATGGAAGTAGACCTAATTCTGCTTCCTTTTAGAGAAGCTCTTTGGTCTTGTGAAATATGATTAATCTGATTTGTCATTCAGGCTGGCCTAATCTTTCATGCTTACACTGGGCAGCACAAAGATCCCCTACAGGTTAAAGTTTAAATGTGGATTACCAGATAAAACTAGCCCTGATTAGTTTACTGGGGCCATACAAAAAAAAAAAAAGATAGAAAAAGAAAAATTAGATTTGCCTTGCTGCTAATTTCGCCGATATCTTCATTTTTTTCTTTTTCTTTTTCCTCTTCCCTTGTGTTTTTTTAACTTCACTCTCTCACATTCAGAGAATGGGTATCAATTTTGAGGCAAAATCTTTCAACAATTATGCAAATGGAGGAAGGCTTGCACCACAATACAGTATGTAAATGAGCGGTGGATGGGAGTGGTCTCGTTAAGCAGAGATGGCACAAGTGCTGTAACAAACGCTTCAGACCACGTCAGAACTCCAGACACTGGAGTCTGATATGTTTACCACACAACCATGCATTTGTTATGGCTGTGTGGTTTTCAATTATATAACACGCATCTGAAGGCAAAAACATGACTGGTAACAACATGCTTGCGTGTAAGTTCTACAGTGTTGTTATTTGAACATGACCTGGTGACCTGTTGACCTACTGACCTAGGCAGGATGACTCTGACCCTGTTCCACCTGCTGTCTTCCCTAGCCTTCCACAGCTCTGGGATGTAAAAGTGGAATTCACATATGTAAAAACATTACAGAACCCTGAGTGTGATTATCAAAAGAAACAATCGACCTTTACATTGTAAGATTACACAAACTTTGGTCTGTTAAGTCTGTTTGGTCTGTTTACAATACAAACTTTGGTCTGTTAAAAAATCTCAAACAAAGTCTCTCGAACAAAGGAATAGAACATGAAAAGGAAGAGAAACTGAAATACTAGAAATCATCAAAATTCAAATCTAACTGAAATCATCTGGGATGTACTTGTATGACAATGTGTTCATTACAAATGGTCTTATTTTGGATTGGAATAATGGTCCTATATAGCATGCTATATGTGTCAAAGCTATATGTGTCAAAGCTATATGTGTCAAAGCTATATGTATCAAAGTTATATGTAACAAAGCTATATGTAACAAAGCTATATGCAACAAAGCTATATGTAACAAAGCTATATCTATCGAAGCTATATGTAACAAAGCTATATGTAACAAAGCTATATCTAGCAAAGCTATATGTAACAAAGCTATATCTATCAAAGCTATATGTAACAAAGCTATATGTATCAATGCTATATGTATCAAAGCGTCTGAATGACATTTTCAAACAGCCTAAACCTTCTTTGAGATTATTTATTGGAAAATAAATGAAACATCTAGCTGGACATAATTAAAAATGGTAAGCCCATGTATCAGTAAAGTGCTTTAAAGCTCATGTATCAGTAAAGCGCTGTGTTCTATTTAGATAAGAGGAGAGCCTGGTTTATCAGGATAGTCTGCTGGAAGCAAGGTGGGAAATTTTGGTTCATGGATTATGTGTAAAAGCTCTCATGGGTGGCAGCACTCTGATGTATACCCACTGATGTAAACCCTGTGTGTGTTGGTATGAGTGTGTGTGTGTGTTTGTGTGTGTGTGTGTGTGTGTGTGCTCATGGATGTGTTTGTGCGTGTGTGTGTGTGTAAGTGCTTACATGTGGGTGCTTTTGTGAGTGTGTGTGTGTGAGGGTGCTGCTACAGCAGTGGGGTTCAAGCATTTGGTGGGGTCCTCAACCCACCCTCGGCCTGCGTCTGGTCCTGTGATGTACCCGTGATTATTGTTGCCTGTTCTTGGCCTCACCCACATGACACCCCACCCCCCACCCCCACCCAGGTCAGCCGGCCCTCTCCCCTCCCCTGCTACAGCACAACAGAGAGGGGAAGAGAGAAAAAGGCCGCCATTTATTTCTGCGCTAATTTTCCCGCCTTTGTGATGGATGGCTTTCTCATTGTGCCATTTGGGTCTTTGAAAAATGTTTTGTGAAGCAGAAGAAATTGCCAGCTTCCATATCATACGGCCCAGCCTGTGCATGGCCAGTAGAGCCCTGTGGGGCCAATTTAGATCTTTACTTACATCTTTTAGGCAAATCAAGATGCTACACTTACAGGACGTAATCCGAGTAGGGATGAACTGTTTCAGATATTTATAAAATGAAAATGTCGCTAAATATCTTTTTTTCATCAATTTAAATTTAATATATTTAATTGCTATACACAATTCCAAGGTTATTATTTCTTTTAAAAACATAAAAATTTCTGTGAAATATAACCTTAATGTTTGTGCTTTAGCGAAATATATTCATTTGCATATATACAAAAAAGCCACAAACAGTTCAATCAACAACCCATACCTGAATTATGTGACTCAGTCTGCTTGTGACTTGTGTCTATGTTAATTCCATTCTGAGCGCTCTGGTGCAGTCCGGGGAGGAGGCCAGGCAGATACCTTCCCCATCCACAACTCGGAGCAGCTCCAGGAGAATCGAGGACTCGTGCAGTCAGAGGTTGGACTCGTGGCTCTAAATTCCAGAACTCGTCAGGCCGACAGAACCATTCTGGACGCTGGAATCTCTGACTGGAAAATCCCCCTCTGAAACGAACAAGGCCTTGTCTGAAAATATGCTGCTGATGACACACCACCCAGTATATGCTGGGTGTTCAAAATGTTATGTAAAATGTTAGTAGAAAAAAAATCCAGTTTGAGTCCACTGTACGTTATAAGCACAATGCCTAGTTGATGCTTGTACGTGCTGTCTATTAATTTCAAGTACAGTTTCTAGAGAGTTCCCATTTCTCTGCAAGTTCCCTGATCAAAATATTTATACGCAAAGTGTGTCAAAGACAAAACCCTACAAAAAGTGGCCTGGCAGACACAAAAAAAGGGAGGGGGGTGTCCATAAAAGAATGAGGAGAAAAACTTTCATCCCCAAGGCTCGAGCCTTTCAACTTCCCTACATCCTTTCTTTTCAGATTATGCGGGGGTGCTGGAGCCTCTTGGAGGGCCCTGTTTCTTGTTGCATTATTTCTGGGTGAAATGGACACACAACCTGAATAGAATCATTAAACTTCACTGGTTACAGGAATGCGTCAGAGGCAGCGGCGTCCGTCTGGAGATAAAAAGCGAAGCAGCCTCCTGCTCTTCCAAAACCTTTAATATGCCATGAAAAGATATGACATCAATCCTTGCAAAAACACAAGGGAGAAATGAATGATGTCATTGTGACTCCAAACATCAATCATGCTCAATACTGTGGAAAACAATGCAGTTTTGTTTGCATTTCAGAGGTGACAAACAACGCTAGTGACTGGCTTAACATTGTCAGTTTCCATTACTCAAGACCTGAAGCAAATCAGAATTAAACTGTGGCCTGGTTGCTAGGCAGCAGAGTTCTCTTGACATGGTGGTTAGTTTTTCTTTCATCGCTTGACAAGAGCCGAGTGAAAAGAGTTTTGAAAAAGTTGCTAAAAGCGCAGGAGGAGGAGGGATAATTGGTGGCTCTGGATTGTGTGGAAGCTCTTGTGTGGAAACTTTCAGACTCTGGAGGAAAGAGCGAGAGTCAGACATGCAGATATTTCAACTCTTGTACACAAACTTGACCCAAGGACATTGACAAGCTTCAGTAGTTCGTTTACAGAGTGCTGGTCTGTGGTGTATTGATGCTAAACACATCAGGTTGAATATGACCCGAAGCAAGTTTATATATACATATATCTAATTTTATATATAAATATTTGTATGCATTTGCGTATGTGTGCATGTGTGTGTATAAAAGTAACTGTTATTTTTGTACAATATTTTACCAATGATTACAGAGTTATAAATAAAATGTAATTATAATGAAATATTTGAAATATGCTTAGAATCCAGGACCACCCCCTCCCAAAAAAACCCCACACAAACAAACAAAAAAACTGCAGAATCTCAATATAGGGAACTTTATTAAAATCCTCAAATCTTAGATTATTGATATTCTTACTGATGGTGCAAACTTTATTTTAAAAGTGTGTGTGTGTGTGTGTGTGTGTGTGTGTGGGGGGGGGGGGGGGTGGTGGGGGGGTTAAAGTGAGGGGGGGGTTTTTTTTTTAATAAAAAAAAAAAATTGGT
>JAOYMR010000007.1:20813800-20824959 GCA_025802075.1 Tenebrosternarchus preto
CCCCCCCCCCCCCCCCCCCCCCCCCCCCCCCCCCCCCCCCCCCCCCCCCCCCCCCCCCCCCCCCCCCCCGCGAGAGACTGCGACTCCCTTAGAGCGTAATGAAATTTGTTTATTAGTACAAAGAGAGACAGCAGACAGCTAAACTCTGACGCCACTATGTGACCCCTCACCTTTTCTGTATTAATCTCTGACATGGTCTTTCTTCTGCATTTACTCTGTGACTAAAGAAAGATTTTACTTCAACATGTTAATTAATGATAACTATTCATACTTTAAGATATAGCAATTGCTATGTGGTGGACAAATTTTAATGACATACTTACGTTCTGTCATATTTTAAATGTGGTCTGGTAAAAAACACCTTTTTTTTTTTTATTAAATTTATGATCCATCTGGTCACTGGTATTGAAAGGACAATTTTTCAGCAAGTAGGACTGTTTTCGCCAGAGCCTGCTGTATCATGTGCCATGTAAAGAAACAGTTTACTTGCAACAAAAACTCAGTGAGTGCTCACCATTAAGACTCGACTATAATCGACTAGGGACTTTTATTTTGCATGAAAATGGCACTGCACGTCAGAAGCTTTCAGACAGTGGTAAAGGTGTAAATTTGCCAAACCTGTGCTTGAGTACTCTGAAATGGAACCACGGAGACTGATGATCTCCCTACTAAAAATACACCCCGATTGTGCCCCTCCTGAAGCGCCCTAGTGGAGGGGCGGGAGGGAGCGAATGAACTGCGAGGGGGGGCTATTTCTCTTTCTCATTTCTGCGCACTTCGAATAAACTCGGCCATTACTCAGTGTTGCAGAGTGGCCTGCTGGGGGAGAACAAGCTTCTAGTGTGAAGAGCATAGGGAGCAGAGGCTCAGCACCTGACAGACAACAAGCTAATAGATGCAGGAGAGAAACCAGTGCTACAGGGACCAGTGAAGCTCCACATCTATCGGCACACAGATCTCGGTAGATTGGCAAAATCTATGACCAGTGCGGGCCTGTTAAACAACGTAAAGAGATGAACTGAGGAATGGCAATTGGCATACAAATCACTTATGATTCAGATTGGAAACATGCACACTGGGGCTGGAAAATATTGACATTTGCAGTTCTGTGACTTCATGTTGAGATTGTGATATGCCTTGCAATATGCATTGGCTGACACTTGATTTTCACCATCATTATTCATAAATGTTGGATCACGTGAGTGCAGTGATTCATACGAAACACCCACTTGTCTGATACAGGTCATTTGCACATTGCAACTTTCTACAATATCAGTACTGCAGAAAGCAATACCGTGATAACGATACACAAACGATATATCGTGCGAGCCTGGAGCCACACATTAATCTTGGCCTTCGTTCAGGCGCTTCCACTGAAGGCTGGACTCTTGCTTAGACCTCAGATAGCAAGACCATGTCTCACCGGTTAGAGTCTGTACATCGGCTCATGTATGAACCCTGTGGTACACCTCCAGGACACATAAACACCATCACACGACCAGTGCCATCAGGCCAGAGAGGGTAAAAAATGAAGCTTGAATGGACCTCCTCCCTCAGGCCCTGTTTTAATGCAACACCTGACAATGACTTGAACACACTTTGTCCTCTTTCTTCTCCCTCTCGCTTCGTGGTCCTGATGAGGTGCCATGGCCATTACTGTTTGAGCAGCGAATTTGGTGAACCATTCAAACGCGATTGCCTCATGAGAGTGTGATTGTGTGTGATGGTTTCAGAGAGAGAGAGAGAGAGAGAAAGAGAGAGAGAGAGAGAGAGAGAGAGAGAGAGAAAGAGTGAAAGAGAGAGGGAGGGAGAGAGAGAAAAAGACAGAGAGATAGAGAGAAAGAGAGAGAGAGAAAGACAGAGTTCTCCAGCACAACGAGAGCATTAGACTGCCGAGCAGCATCTGATCACAGCCCCTCCCTGACAGTTCAGCCATCACATGGAGTAGAGGCAGCCTCAGCCTTTCTTACAGAAGGCTAATTCCTGCCTTACAACCAAACAGAACGGAAGACATTCCCCCTCATTAGATCAGCTGGTGTGAGAAACAAGAGTCCTGGAAATAATGGCTGAAGCAGGAAATAATTGGCAGCTTGTGACTCACTCGTTATCGGTATGCCGGTCGTCCCATCCCCACTGCCCTCATTAAAACTGACGAGTCACGCAGCGATCAAAATCGGAACGCGGCAGCAGCAGCAGCGTGAATGTTGGGATCAGTGGCTGCCGTAATCCCGGGGAAGGAAAGGCTGGCCGACGAACTCCTCGCCTTGCAGTGGGGAAGCTTCAGCCTCACTGAGTACCAGCGATCCAAACTGACAGGCCTCACAAATGGGGAAAAGGGAGAGAGGCCGCTGGTCCAGCAAGGGGCTAAGGATGTGTGTGAATGTAGGGGAAGAGTGTGTTATTGTGTGTATGTTTGTGTGTGTGTGTGTATATGTATAGTGGGACTGTATGCATGTGTATATGTGTGTGTGTGTGTGAGTGTATAGACGGAGTCTATGTATGTGTTTGTAGATGGTCTGTGTGTATTTGTGCGTGTGTTGAGGTTGTGCGTGTGTGTGTGTTTGTGTATCGAGGGAGTGTGTGTGTGTGTAGGGGGGATGCGTGTGTATGTGTGTGTGTGTAGGGAGAGTGTGTGTGTGTGTGTGTAGGGGGGATGCGTGTGTATGTGTGTGTGTAGGGAAAGTGTGTGTGTGTGTGTGTGTGTAGGGGGATTGTGCCTCTCCATGCCTTCTCTCTTCTCTGTGCAGGGCTTAGTCAGAATCCACTGCTGGGAGGAAAAAGGACAAACAACAAAAAAAAAAGAAAACATGCTTTGGCAGGCGAGGACGTGGAACGTACCGGAAGACAACGCACCAGCAACCTTGAGTGGAAAATCGGAATGTTTACACCATATGTTGCTTTCTCAATCTGCTATTCAACAAATATTAATGTAGACAGTGGAAAACAAGGCAGAAGCAGCTTGAGATAATGTGTGGCTGGTAAGGGGCAGCTCTGCCTGCCACAGAGTAGATGAGGAGGAGACATGAAGGGCTTTAGTTAAGTGATCAGTTTCCAAGGAGGATCGGCTCAGATTCGTAGTGCCTATTGACAGCTAAGCTAGTTTAGCGGAGAGAAAGTATTTATGTATGTAGAAGCTTTCACATGTTTATGTGCACGCGTGTGCCTGCGTGTGTGTTTTTGTGTGTGTGCATGTATGTATGCGCGTGTGTGTATGTGTGTGTGTGTGTCTGTGTGTGTTTAATACAATTAAAATATAAATATACATTGGAGACTCAGTCACTGTGCTTCTCTCACTGTGACAGTTTTTTTTTTTTTTTAGACGTGTGTTTGTTTTCCATGAGATGATAAACTGTGAAGTCGTCTCCTCTCTCCCCGTCACTCACGGTAAACCCTGATGGATCGGAGTCAGCGGGACACCCAGCCTGGCACGGTGAGAAAGAGCGCTGAGTTGATGGATGACTGGGACGACACCAGTGGAGAGCAATCTCTCTGCCCATATGGGCTGGTGGTGGTGGCAGGAGGCGACTGGGTGATGGTACTCTCGGCGCCCGTCGCGCCTTGGCCAGCTACCAGGACCTGTCATCACCCTCGCCCGCTGGGCGTCTCGAACCTGCGCCCGAGCCCGATGGAGCAGAACCCACCACCGTCTCCCACTATCGAGGACAGCGTGCATGTCTCCAAATATAATCCATTAAATATAACACAAAAATTCACACACACACACACACACACACACACACACACACACACACACACACACACACAAAAGCATGCAAGCTCTCTAATGTGATGACAGTTTTGGACATATATATATATATATATGTGTGTGTCCAAAACTGGCTCATTATGAGGTACTGGTTGAACATGATATGATATCACATATACATTAGGGTCACGGCACCACATTTCTGATACCCTCCTATGTTAAACCAGCAGTACTCTGATGGTAAAAAAAGAAATATGGACTTCTTCTCTTTGCATTTCCCCCAGACTGAAAACACGGCATTTTTTGGTTTTGACCAGTTTTTATGTTATGCAAATAAAAGCTCTAAATATTTTTAATTTTGGATTATAATATTTTTATAAAAAATAATATTTCTAGAAAAAACTATATATATATATATATATATATATATATCCTGTATATATCCTGTATATATCCTGTATATATCATGTATATATCCTGTTATCCATGTCCTGTTTTTCTCATGCACCTCATTTCAATCTCTGTTTGTTAATTATACATTTTCACTCTACCTCTCTTTCTCTATCTATATATATTTATTTATCAACTGATTGGCATTGAAAATGTGATTACTGTGTTACTGTGTACTGTGTGGGGGAGGAAACACCACCAACATGGCCGTTTTTCACGATGCAAGAAGGTACATGTGAAGCCAGAGGCTAGAGGGTGTTGTGCTACTGAGCCGGTGTAGTGTGGGGGGTGAAGGAAGGAAGGAAGCTGAGCAAAGGTCAAGCCTTGGGCACCGTGGAGACCTCGTGACCCGTGTGCACCTGCATGAGCCAGCACCTGTTCATGAGATGTCTGCTCTCCGAGGGAAAGTTGTGCCACTTTTACTGTGACTCGGGAAGCAGGCATAGTCGCATACCTTAAGACATGTGCAGAGCGTACTGTAAAATCCGACAATGTTAAAGGCGAATGCTGTTGATTTCTGATCCTGGAATGTATGGGATTTTGGAATCGCTTAGCCTACGTACCACAGTAGTTATGTTACCGCAGCAGTTATGTTACCACAGTAGTTATGTTACCACAGCAGTTATGTTACCGCAGTAGTTATGTTACCGCTGTAGTTATGTTACCACAGTAGTTATATGATAAAGAAATCATCTAATCATGTGTGGCTGCACCTGGTGACCTTTAAATGACTGCAGTCATAATCACATTGACATGCTCTGTCTTTTCTTCCCACAGCTATTACAACTGCTATAAACAAAACAAACATTTCACTGAACCTGCGTAGCTATATATCTTAATATTCAGATGGTAATGTAAGTATGTGTAAGTACTGCTGTAAACACAGTATTTTTACCCACAGTACATTTAGACACATGGTTACTTCTAGGTCCAGAATTAACTAGAGAAAACATTACATTATTATTTTGGGCATTTTTTTGCAGTCTGGTGAAATAAGCTATTTTTTCATTCCACTAGAGAAAGGAATATAGGAAAAGCACCACAGTACCTAAAGGTATAACTCTAACTTACTTAGGGCAGCATTTCACATTTTCTTGGATTTACAACATTTTTCATGCCACCAAATCCAAAGACAAAAATAATAAGCATAAACAATATTTGCAGGATATAGCAAACAGCTAACATGAACGTCTGGCTAGCATGGTAATCAGCTAATTTACTAGCCACGTGGGAGCTGTAAACTTTTGCTTCCTATTAAAAGCAGATCTTTCCTCATTTCCTTCAGAAAGTTTTTCATCAACAGTGTTACTTTGCTGTTGTTGTCTCTGTTGTTTTGTTTGTTTGTTTGTTTTTTGGTTGTAGCGAACCCACACTGCTTCAGTTATGTTGAGGGCAGAGCTCTTTCTTGCCCAGCCAATCAGGATTCCATGTCCACATTCTGCATAAGTTATGTTGAAGGCGGAGCTCTGAATTGCAGGATTCCATCTAGCTGAGCTAGCTTCAGTGTATTTTAAATTATTTTTTATAATGACAGTTATTTTTTTCCAACAAAATGTACATCTTGCCATTTAAGTAAATACAACACAACATTGTTTTTTTTCAACACATTTTTTTTCAAGCTTTCTTTACATTTATTAAGGTTTTGTTGTAGTGTTATAGTTTTAGTTTTGTGTTATATAATGTTTATACTTGCCAGTATTCGCTTTCTATTTACATAAATTGCTCATAACATTTTAGGTTGTCTATTTAGGTTGTCTTGTTCACCCACAAAGATCAATTGACAATAAATTGCAGTAAGTAAATGTTTTGGGGTTTGTTTTTGGCTTTTGTTGTGAATTATTAAACCTTTATAAACAATTTGACATGTATCAAACAAATAAATAGTTTTAGCATGGTAGGTAACTAGGTCTGTCACTGGAGTGTATGTGTGAGGACTTTTGTATGGCTGTGTCCAAATCAGTATTGACTATGTTTGTGAAGGAGTTCGGGTGATTGAGCAGTGATGGTTAAGGGAAGCAGTGATGTAATCGTTTTTAATGATACAGATGGAGCCTGCAGTCTTACCTGCGATGTGGCACCTCGGATGTTGTGCAGAGACACGCCACACTGCCCCCCCACCATGCCACAGTTTTTAATCCTACATCAGGAAGAGCTCAAGACCTCATTAAGCTGGTGGGTTTCTTTCTGTAGATTGAGAGACAGCTTAGTGTCAGCCCCTTGTGCTGGAGCCTAGAATACATTTTATGTGCTATAATCCCATAATTTTGAATCCATTTCCAAACCCGCTCTCAAATCACTAGAGACACCTGTCAAAATGTCCAACGGTAAATGCCAGTGATTCTGCTGTCAAGCAGGTTTTGAACTTTGCAGCTAGAGAGGAAAGGAGATGCTGATTTTTACAGGGAACATGCCACATTGAAAGGCTTTGTTTATGACATTGGGAATTCATGTTGTTGATAGGTGACAGAAGCATGATTACTCTCAGAAACAGTAAACACATTCAAAGCCACTATCAACATTTATCCAACAAGTATTAAAACACACACAAACACACACACACACACACACACACTCTCTCTCTCTCTCTCTCTCTCTTTCTCATACACATTCACAGACACACACACACACACACATAGACAAACATGTGCACATACACAATATAAAAGTATTTTATATTGGATAAGCAATAATGGGTTAAAGTGCAAAATGGGGGAAACAGGAGAAGATAGCAATTAAAAGAATCAAATCTGATCCCCAAAACATCTGCCTCCTCGTATTAGAACCTATCGTAGATGCGGCTCGAGGGACTGGCGGAGATTAAAGGTTTGTGCTCATGTGGCCAAATTGAGTGCTCACCCTGAAATGACTGGGCACATTCAATAGCAAATTAGTCCACCTGATACAGACATTGAGCATCGATGGTTTGGGGCTGAACTGTGTGACGAGAAGTGTTTTCTCTTGTCTTGACTTAATCTCACGAGAGGCAGAGTAGAGCGCAGGAATGAGTCCAGGGGGAGAGAAGGTTGAAACACAGGCAGAGCAGAAGGTGGGTAATCCTTATGTCCAATATTCTTACTAACCACTGACTATATAGAGACTTCAAAGCATCTAGGGGAATTGACAGTTACGAGTTATGTCAACAATGTTATATGCATTCTTGCTGAAACTTGTTTTGAAAGGAGCTTTGTCAAAAAAGGTTTAAATAAAATATATCAACAGTGTTGAAACTTTTGAAGTTTCATCTTGAAACTCGCATGTGTTGCCTTTGGTGGAAAGCACAAGGGAGTACGAGAACGAAACCAGAAGAAAACCCCAGTACACATTCAAGTGGAAAAGAGCAAAGTTTGGCAAAGCTTTTGCTACAAAATCATGTCTGCTGACTTGTCTGCCAGTGCCATGAGCTTTATGGACACATCTACGACTCCGTCGTGAGATGAATGGGGCAGAATCCATTTCCAGCGCCGTGTTATAAAAACAGGCACTGTGGTGCTGCCTGCTGGGTATGCAGTCGGACGAGTCTCATCTCGGAGAGGAGCTCCCCACTGTAACAGCACACCGCGCTGGAGTTTATACTCTCATAAACATAACTGGATCTGCACATGTGGTGTCGAAAAAGAGATGGAGGAGCGATTCTGAACTGGAAAACATGCCTTCTTGTTCATTACATTAATGAAATTCATTAGTAACAGTTAGCTAGCGCTAATCTGCTGAAATTGAAATACAAGGCTGGCATTACAGGAAGAATATGAGTAAAACGAGTACTTCATTAGCATAACTACAACTGTGCATCATAGACGTCATTAAAATTGTTCCCAGTGTTGCCATATTAGTTGTTTTATGAGGTAATTTTTATGGGCAGTAATAGAATCCTTTCTTTACCCTCCAGTGCATATTAAACTCACTTATCTTTTTGTACAAACTTGCGATAACCCTCTCAGAATGTAATGAAGGAACATGGTTAGTTGCCCCATTTTCAGAATGTGATGGCTGGTGTTGTGGAAACAGAAAATCTTTGTGTATTTTACTGGAGCTAAAGGAGCAAACAAAAAAGTAATGAGAAAAATAAACATATTCATGTCAGGCGTATCGCCTCAAACAAGTGTAAAAAAAATCATCTGCAGGGCCCTTCGCAGACCAACCCTCGCTTCTTCTGCTGTGTGGATTTCCCTCTTGGCTTATGCTGTAGAGACTGGAAATAAGGACCAAATAAATAATTAACAATGTGAACTTGAAGGCCTTCTGGCTTTTGTTCGAGGGGATGAAGAGTGTGTACGGGAGGAGCGACTCAGGCCTCGCAAGGAAGAGGCGAGGCAGCCAACACACGTGGGGCTCGTCCAGAGCCGCCAATAAACCAATGATTAATGCCTTAACTCTGATTACAAATATTGCGATTTTTCACTTGCTGTCAGTGGAATAAGGGCATGAGCAGCACTGCACTAGTTACTGGCTTTTCCATAATTGAACCTTTAGCTTCTAGCTGTGCCCCTGAGCCTCTCATCCATCAGACTGGGTGGGTCTCCACCACGCTGACAGTCTCAGATGGAGAAAGAGCTTTTCAAGTAGCCAGGCAAACCTTTTAAGTCATTTATCCACGACCGAAGTACTTAATTGTCTCCCCCTCTATATTATTATTTATTTATCTATTTTCCGTTGCCCCTTACCCCTGCAAACATGGCCCCAGTATAGTTAATGCACCTTTCACCTGACCTTATTAGACGGAACTAAAGAGCTTTAGACATTTTTAGCCCCGTGACCGTGCTGATGGCAATGTGAGGACTTGGCGGCTTTAATAGCTGTAATAAGTGCAAAGATCCACTTTGCCAGGGGATGTACAGTATGACAGAGGTCATGTATATTTTTAGATTCTGGGCTTGTCCAGTGCGTGGGGTCTTTCTCCCCACTGTGGTTATGTGGAGAACCATCTGCACAAAGCTTTGCTCCCTTCTGGTTCACCTGAGAGAGACTGCAGAGTGAGAGACTGCGGAGAGACTGCAGAGAGAGCTAAAACATTTATTCTGCACTGTTGTTGCTGTTTACCACAAAACATCTGTCCATCTCATTTACCATCATACATCATGCTCTGTACAAGGAAAAAAAAAACCTGCAAGTTACGGGTAACCAAAAAAAGGAACGATTTGTCAAACATATTTGATGTTTTGAGCAAAAAAAATTAAAAATTAAAAACTTTCTTAAAAAAAGTTCTTGAAAGATGTTAAATTGCTGGCCATCAAAGATTCATGCAAAGGATAGCAAAATGACAAATTCCATTATCGGGATAAAGGATACTAATTAATTATGTCGCCTGATTGGACAGAAGCAGATGTGGCCCGGCCCATCCGGGGCGGTCACTGGCTGCCGTTACCCAGACCAGTACTGGAGCTTTTCTATTACAACGCAGCATGTTCCCCCGACTTCCTGAATCACATGATTCTTTATTGATTAATGACTATAATTTATTACTGAGAAGAGGGCCATGCATCTAGTTAAATGTACAATTAATCAATCCCTCCATCAGATTATGAAGGGTGGTGGAGCTGTGGTAGGCAGCACATGGAGGATGGAGGCCCTGGGTGATTATACGGCTCGTGGGACCTGCTCTTACAACGACTTAAGACTCTTTCACTGACTTAATACTACCTGTCCCGTCTGACAAATGTTCCCTAAAGAAATGGAATGTAACTGCCACTGATGGGCTGGCAGCCATGTCCCAGCTCTAGCTCTCTGTCAAGGGAACTAGAGTAATGTAACTCCCCTCCACGCCCTGCAAAACCATTTATTAATCTCAAAACGGAGCAGAAAGTGCCTGGAGCTCCAAATGCATCATTGTTAAATCAACAATATTATATTAAGCTGGAAACGGATGTGGAGTTAAAAGAACCCATGGCAACGTGAGGATAAATTTCAACTTTCTCAAATCCATTCAAAGCCATTATATCCAGTGGAACCAAAGCACATGTCACGTGTTAAATCCAGCTTTAGAAAAGCCATAATTGATCATAAATTTGGAGTGCTAGGCCTCACAAGTGCCTGTTGGCGCGAGTGTCATTCAGGCTGCCTCTAGAGAGTCACCCGTTCAGTGGGGAAAGATGAAAGCTAAAAGCTAGAATTATGCAATTTGTATATGTATATGCATGACAAAAAAATGCAAATGATCATATACATGTGCATATATCAGGCTTATATCAGTGTAATGTCAGACTTTCACTTTAGGTAGAAAGCAGGACATCGAAGTGTTTGAATTTTACAGAATTGAACCTACAGAAAGAACTTTAAGCTCTTAAACATAAGAACTTTCTGTTTTCTAGGAAAACATTTTCTAGACATACTGTAGATCTGAACATTTTCTAGGGAAACACAAAACATGTTAAAGAGTAAAGAGGAAATGTTCTCTAGAGAGTTCCCCATAGTTTTTCTTACTTATCTATTAGTAACTGAACAACAAGACTGGTTTGAATATCATTAAAACCTTAATTATTGATGTTATTCACATCAATATTAATATTAATATTGTTATTACTATTGTTGTTGTTTAATAAACATGTCAGGGTACAATTGTTTTATGTTTTTATATTAGGAAATGTGAATATTACCAATTTGCAGTAACATTCTGTATATTCTGAACATGTCAGGTTGAATCTTAAAATAAACAAATATGTTATATTAATATGTATGTTTTCATACATGTATATCCTGTATACATACTGTATATTTGTCCTGTATACATCCTGTATATATGTCCTGTATGCATATGCATGTCCTGTATACATACTGCATACATGTCCTGTATGCATATACATGTCCTGTATACATACTGTATGTATGTCCTATATGCATATACTGTACACGTCCTGTATACATACTGTATGTATGTCCTGTATGCATATACATGTCCTGTATACATCCTGTATATATGTCCTGTATGCATATACATGTCCTGTATACATACTGTATGTATGTCCTGTATGCATATACATGTCCTGTATACATACTGTATGTATGTCCT
>JAOYMR010000007.1:20854975-20871650 GCA_025802075.1 Tenebrosternarchus preto
CCGCTCGCGTGCACACAGGGACGCACGCATCTACACACGCACACACACACAAACACACGCCCGCATATACACACAAGCACACACACACACACACACACACACACACACACAGAAACAGAGGCTGGGGGCTCATAGGCAGAAAGACAAGAGCAAAGGAACGTCTTAATTCATGAAAATACACCCAGCTCTAGGCAGGACATTCTGCTTCATTAAAACAACAACAACAACAACGTCGAAAATGCAACTACAAAAAACAGGCTTACAGATATACATATTAATTACTGAACGATGCCCATGCAGGCAAGCAACATTTTTTAAGATGTCGTGTCACTTTTGCCTAGTCTGCCGGCAGCAAGCGTGGAGCGAAGCATACATATTCAATAATTCACAGACAAGCACTTTCTTTAGTCGAGCACCCATCGGCGCCTGCGCGCTACAATCATCGTAATTACCGTCTATTTTCCACCCTCTGTTACAACACAGGCTTTAAGTTAAGGACGATAGGTAGGACTAAACAAACACATGATGGAACGCTTTTTTCTTCGTGTTTTAACAGTGCAGACAAAAGCATCTGCAAAGCGCTTAAACAGATTTATTGTCCGTGCAACAGGCATCTTTTAATTTGGAACAGAAAATCTTTCTTTCTTTCTTTCTTTCTTTCTTTCTTTCTTTCTTTCTTTCTTTCTTTCTTTCTTTCTTTCTTTCCTTCTCTCTGTCTGTCTGTCTGCGATTCTTTAAGTCTGTACACTGAAGTTATATTTAAATATTAAAATTATATTCACATAAGGCCAACTTTTATCCGCCGCGTTTAACAAAAAAAAATTCGCTGAATTTCTTCAAGATATTTAGTTCAAACACCTAAAAGCGTTTAATATGCATTTTATGTTATCGTGCGTAAAAAAGGATTTGAATAGCACATATTTTTAGGCTTCGTCTTTTGTTAGCTATTTCATAAAACTCTAGTTATTTAAGGAGAGAAAGTAATTCTACGTGCATACTGTCAGTAGCGCCAATCAGGTACATGAGGTCTGCTTTAAGAAGCAATACAAGGTTCGCCAGGTATCCTACGTTAAGTAAAAAAATCAGTCACCGTAATACTGCTCGATAATGAATGACCAAAAAAAAACCAAAGATTTCATGTCATTTCTAGCGAAACCAATAATAGACTTTGGGATGCAAACAGTCGCGTGAGAGCGAAATGAAAACATAAAATGCGCATTCCATTGTAGATCAATACGTAACCCTTTCTATTGCTAGTCTAACGGTGCATGAATGAAAATGTAGCAGAACCTTAGAATAGATAGAGTGTTAAATAGAGTCGAACAATTCATTTTATTACCATCACTCACATATCTCAAAACCTAATAACCCATGAAAAGAGAATATGAATGTATTTCGAAAAATCACCTCAGACACCGCATTGCATCCGTATACGTTATTAGTATTTCAAGTGTCTATGTTGCTTGTGGTTTTTTCCCTTTTTTCTATTGTTTTCTTTCCTTTTCTTTTCGGTATGAAGTCTATATCTATTTTGTTTCTTTGTACCTCACATACTTCCGTGCTTTCGCATGCACATGCCCCAATGCGCAGCGGGCATGCACTTGCGCGCAGCCCCAGGGGGAAATGTAAACATTGCAGGTTATTTTACGTTCCATAATACCCCTAGACTAAAAATTTATATTTTATAGAAAGAGATTAACATGGTTTAGCTATAAGCTATAACGAAAAGTCAAATTAGCAGCCCACATAAATTCGAAAAGCAACGAATTAGAAATATCGGAAAATTTGTTTCATTAGTTCCGTCACAGCCTTGAGGCAAGATTCAAATTTGCACAAGCTAATGATGTCTCTGTAAGTGATACTCACAGAAAAGTTGACTGCTTAGCTTATACAATCTCGAGCTTCTGAAGCCTCAGCACCCGCTTTTCATACCCCTCCCGCGCCCGCAATTCTGTACTGTTTTGCATTGTTTTAGCGTATAACTATAAAAAAAAGCCCACGTTTAGACTACGTTTTCTGTTTTAGTTATTTTCTAACATGCGGATCTTCGAAAGGCCAGTATATCACTGTTCTGTGAACCTCAAGCGCGCCGTGGTAACGTTAACTACGCTCCTGATCGCTGGCGTCTGCTTATGTGATCTCTGTCTAATGGAGCGGTCAGGCGAGCTGCAGTCAGGAACAAAGTCTAACACTGACACGAGATTTTTAGGTTGAACACCCTCACTTCGACAAACTATTGGATCAAGGATAATTAGACATAACAATTAAGTAACGTCAACAATTTAGAATAGGCCACGCTGATAAATAAATCCGTCACGACTTGTCGTTTTAATGCTAACATTACACGAGGGACGTGATCAAGTATGCTTACACTGGACGAAAAAGCAAATGTAATTACTTTGAAATAATTTGTCGTAGTGAATTAAGTGTTGCAAAGTAAAAAGGCGACCGAGATGTGATCTAATGCAATTACTCTAACAGTCTTGACTAGAAGACAGAACGGGTGCATGGTGTGCTTGACTGAGATGTGTGAATGACTTCCATTGTCGTGGCGTGTGTAGTTCACGTTTACATATTAAGGGTTAAATTATTATTACAATGTCATATTCGTATTTATGATATTAATAGCCTAAACGGGCTTTTACGTACTTCACGTTCACGTCATTTTATTTTTTTCTGAAATAAACCCACGGCCCACGTCAGAAATAATCTGTTCTGTAAAGCTCAAGATACTCTAAGTTGAAAATAATATATTTATTTATTTTCCATTTCAGTCAGGCGTTTAGACAACAGTTTGAGAAACAAAATATTGAAGGCATTTTGTTGTACGTTTAATTCTTTAATATTGTACGAAATGTAACCAAACATTATTTTTGAAAACTAAATTTTACATACCCTACCAACGCATTTCTCCATAAATACCGTTTTGGCCTATCTCTAACATGAGTTACCGGTCCTTTACATGCGGATAAATATGGAAAACTGGACTATATACAATTAATAATTTCCTGCGATTGGCATTGTAATAGACAGATAGTTTTATATTTTATCACTTACATAAACAAGATCGACACGGAGTTTCAGGCTTTCACTACACAATTTATCGACATAACATTAAATAACAACAACTGTGCTACTCAGACTGGACTTTAGACGAAATGTTGCACTGGATACAAAAGCACAATAATACTAATTGTCGGTTAGGTAAACGTGTAGACAGTATAATACTGAGTAATTCACATTTGGTACACATTAACTATAACATTCTTTTCAGTCAAGACTAATCATCGCAATATTCGTAAAGCCATCTCATTTTCCATATATCTAGGGACCACATTTTCACAAATTCCCTTAAACTGTATTATGACTATTTACAAAATAAAATATTACATTTTAAACTAGGTAAATCTTTATGTACAAAAACAGGCTTTAACCTGCTGGTAGCATGCAATTGATCTCCGTGTGCAGACTCTTAAAAAAATAAAAAATAAAAATAAAAAAAGAAATAAAAAAATCAAAAACAAAGTAATAAAATATATATGTGTGTATATTGGGGAAAGACTGTTAAGTTGATTTTCGGCCTTACACCACGTCCATGCAGTTATGTCTCTCTGCTATACAACCATTGAGGCTACCAAAACATGTCAGGTTCCTCATTTTTTCTCCCTCTTTAGGTCCTTGCGAACGGGCAGACTTTTGAGTCTCTGATTTCCAAGCAGTCTTAATTCTGCAGTCTTTTGAAAATATTTACACGTACCATTCATTAAAATTTGACGACAGGGCGCTGTGACTGCTCGCGTGGTGCACTGTCGACGAGGCTGGCGATATGGAACTGCTGCTCTGGTTCTCTGTAGACGGAGAGACGATGGTGGGGGGCGTGGATGACTCGTAGCCCGAGCTGGCTGCGGGTGACGGCTGGGAACCTTGAGAGGAAGACTCGTGGACCTGCGATTAAAAAGCAACAAAGGGAGTCAAGTTCTTCTTAACGGTAGGCTAAACTTTATTTCCTATTCTCTCGCTCCATATGCAAAACCTAATAACGTAATAAACGACTTTTTCCAGATTTTATTCGATAATTACAAAGACAAATATACGATTTAATTTAAATTCTAACGATTACTTTGCTTTGAAAGTCAAAAGCATAATAAGATCATATTTGCATGTAAAGAAATGTAGCTGCGATCATTAATGAGCGTAATTTTATTGTTACATACCTTCATGTGTTTCCGGAGGGAGCTTGGGTGTGTGTAAGATTTGTCGCACATTTTGCACAGATAGGGCTTATCTGACGTATGGACGTGCATGTGTTTCTTTCGGTCGCTGCTGTTAGCAAACCGCCTGTCACAGCCTTCAAACTCACACTTAAATGGTTTTTCACCTATAGCAAAAAGCGGAAAAGAGTGTTTTAACTAGAGAATTTTGTTTAAATATAGCCAAGTGAACCTCGGAGATTTCACTCTGCGCTGTAGTCTATATTGATAAGTAACAAATATAAGCATTGATAATGTAAGTAATCAAAAATGCTACCCGAAATAAAAATAATCCTGTAATATTTCTGAAGCTGTTTTACAATAAATTAAATAACACAACTCCATATTAAAACAACTCCATACTAGGACAATTCACCACATGCTGATAATAAATGTATTTAACTACAATTTACTAATGACTAATTAACCGCTAAGATAAAAGCAGAAAACAATCAATGTATTCAATTTAAAAATTCGCCTGGAAAAGTATTCTAGAAAATGAATTACAAATCACCCACTAGCAGCAGCTAAGCATTTTTGTTGCTGTTCACTTCTGATTCGTTAGCAACTACAGAACAAAAACAAAACACCACTAAAAAAAAAAAAAAAAAAAAACCCCAAATTGATCATTGAAATTTAAGTCTTACCGGTGTGTGTTCTTTTATGGATTTTCAGGTTTTCCGATCGGGCAAACACTTTTCCACAGCCGGGGAAAGGACACGGAAACGGTTTCTCTCCGGTGTGAACTCTGATATGATTTACAAGTTTATATTTTGCTTTAAATGGTTTTCCTTCCCGGGAACATTCTTCCCAAAAACAAACATGATTCGATTGCTCTGGTCCCCCAACGTGTTCCACGGTGAGATGGGTCACAAGCTCGTGCATGGTGCTGAAAGTTTTGTTGCATGACTTTTTCGGGTTAGTTAGTTGCTCCGGTTCAATCCACTTGCAGATGAGCTCTTGTTTGATCGGTTGCCTCATGTAACGGAAAAAGGCCCCAGCACCATGATGAGCAGCCATGTTCATGTTCATGGGGCCGTAGCCGTGTAACTGTGCCGACGTGTAGTGCTCTGATCTGGGGCTCGTGACATGGCCGTACTGATCTGCCCTACCGTACATGTCTCCGGAAAAACCTAAGCGCATCTGACTGTTCACCACGTTCGAGGACGCGTGCGTCGCCGCTTGCTCGTGCAGTCCCGGGAAAAGCAGGTGTCCGGCAGCATCGGAGTGTCCATGTGGGCCCGCGAAACTTCCAGCTGCGGAGGCGAAAAGACTGTGCTGCGCGCTGGTGGCGTCTCCGAAGCCTCGATTCCGAAACAGAAAGTCCCGGGTCGAGTTGAAAGCTGCGGTGGAATAGGAGCTGACATGAGTGGGATGGTGATGGTGTCCCAAGGCTGCGGCTGCGTAGCCGGGTGCCTGCGAGGAAAACGCCGTTTGCCCGGAGCCAAGATCATGGGAACTGTGGTTGATTTTAAAAGCGCCCATACCGTCGGCAAACGGATTTATCCCCAAAGCCACTTCTCTGTCTGTAACTTCGCCTGTTGAGTGATGTCTGGAGGAACCGAAAGTAGTCACTCCAATCGCTGGATACTGAGGTCCCGCGTCCAAGAGCATCTTCCGTCTACAACGGAGGCGACTGAGAGAGCAAGAATCAGAAATCACACACAGACACCCTAACAACTGTCTCTGTTAGGTATTTCTCTGACTTAAGTGAGCCACGCAAACTCAGATCCCCTATTTTTATTTACTTTTTTGTGGAGAGGAATTTCCCCACTCCAGCTCATCCGATGCACACGCAAATCATGTGCAATATTGTCTTTTGCGGTTTATCTTCCTGTGGCGCAACTTTCACCTCCTCAGTCAGGCGGTGAGCTCCAGACTGATAGTCGCAATCATTCCTGCAGATAAATGAACTGAAAAGACAACACAGTCCACCCCTGATGAATGGGGAAGGGGGGGGGAGCACGTGACCCCATGCCTGGACGATCATTGGAGAGGGCGCTCTCACTTACCAAATAACAGTCCGAGGTTCCTCAGCGCCAGTGCTATTGGTCGGTTTACATCATCAATCTACGGTATTGTAGTGAGGTTGCTGACTGTGATTTCGGTCTGAAATTCAGAAAACAGAGTTTAGTGAATGCATGGTTCGAATAGCCTTTTGTCTGAAAGGCAGACTTTCGCGTTTGTCCCACTTCCCTGCAGGTCTGATGTGTTAGCAGTCGTTCTGCGCGTTGCTAAAACGTATACTTTCTCAAACAAGTCCCTATAATTAGTAAACACTCTGAAATTTGTTACGGAGGGGATTGGCGATATGTTATTGTAAATGCATGAACCAACAACCTATATTTACCACAAACTTCAAAAACAAATCACAAAAAACAACAACCAACAACAACAACAACAAAAAAAAAAAAACGCAACAAAATGCTTTAACCCACCCACGCTCCCCGAAAAGTAGATTTTAAAACAAAATCCACCTTTCCACCTGATTCTGGATCAAGCAGGCCTGCGCGTGTTGAGTGGAGAGCGTGCACGCCGTGATTCATGCTGCATGTTAAGTAGCGTTTCACTCTAATAGTATAGTATACAGAATACGTGTAGTGTAGTGTAGCGAGGGGACGAGCGCGTTCTCCTGCGGGTGCGCAGACCTCTTCACTTACAGTCAGTACAGTGCTTACACTTCACGTGCTGCAACTGATACGTTTGGTCTACGTGTTTGTACTTAGGCTTATACAAATTGATTACTTTTTCTTTCTTTCTTTCTTTCTTTCTTTCTTTCTTTCTTTCTTTCTTTCTTTCTTTTTTTCTTCCTTTATAATAATAAACTTATATATATAACTTATAGCCTACATGTCTAAAAGGTATTTGCAGTATAATATCTATCCATACTATGCTATATGAAATCCCCGACTCGGTTATTCTCTTTGGTTATCTTTGTTTGTAAGTAGTCGTGTGTGCGCGCACGTTTGTGTGTGTGTGTGTGTGTGTGTGTGTGTGTGTGTATGTGTGTGTCTGTTCTGTGTGATTCTGCATGTGTCTGTGAACTAGGCCGTAATGTATCGCTGTTGCGTGCACAAAAGTTGTGGGTTGTCGAAGTTATCAAGTGGGATTTGCGGCGCGCTCTGCGGGAAACTCCGGCGGCTGGAGTTCAAAGTCTCCAAGCCGCGGCACAGACGTGCCATACGAGCCATTAAAATAAAATCTGCAGGCTTCTGGTTCATACATTTTCAAACTCATTCCAGAGAGAGGGAGAGGGAGAGAGAGAGCGAGGGGATGTGGGCCTGTGGTCTTGAATATTTTGTCTGAAGGAACTTATCTTTATAAAAGAAACCTGGACGATGTCTTCAACAGGTGGAAAACGGTAAGGAAGGCACGTGCGTCAAAGTAAAAGTAACTGCGGGGCGAACGCCCAGAGGTTCTAGTTGTCTGGCTGAAGCATATGCAATAACCTGGCACTAAATAAGGAAAGGAAATTTTTTGCGCTTTTAAAATTACTTCTATCGTTTTAAACTAAAATAGTACATGAAAACAAGAAAAGCTCAGGCTAGTAGTTATTAACGGCAAAGCATGGCTCTCAAGTTGTACAGAGAGTCCTACAGGCAACAAGGGGTTAAAAGCCGTTCGAGTTGATCATTATTCTTATCAGTAATGGTTTAATGATCAGTAATGGTTTAAATAGATTCCTGCTGTATACACATTTAAAGTATCTGATGTTTTTGCGTTTATTCATGTGTTTTGTGTTCATTAGTGTATTGTGGGTTTTTTTTTTTTTTTACTATTATAGGTATAATCTATGGACTTTCCTCTGAGAAAAACACCCTTAGCCAGCATTTCCACCACTAACTTTTTAACAATGACTTTCAGAAGTAGTGCCTCTTCATTTGCGCTTTTTAGCTCCCTTTGATTCTGTTCTAATTCGCACCATATTTTTATTCGACACGGAAGGCAGCAAAAATAGCTTTGAAATGAATATACATTTAGCTCAAGACCTGCCGGCAGCGCGCAGCTGCGGCCCATACCGCGCTTTGAGCCGCGCCCATTCGGGTGACATCTTCACTGTCTGTCATAGTTCACACAATGTTTACTTATTTATGACATGCTTGGTCTGGCGTTGTTACCAAAGACCTGACAGATCAATCCACCAGAGTTCTCAGGAGATTTCCAGTTACTTGCAACAGTTATTAAAGTTTATATTAAACACAATTGAAGTGAAAATGCATGAAATATCAATATTTGTGATAGAATATGTTGTTAATACTATTTTCATTTTTAAGAATAATTTATAATTTAGCATGGTGTATACTCGGTAGTTCCTCGGCAACACCCTAGATTATTTGTAAAATGTTACTATATATACATACAATATGTTTCTTGCTGTTGTTTTACAGTGTCAGAATGCATTAAAATACTGAATGTTGCTTAAACACATTGTCTTACGTGTTCAGGTGAACTTACGACATGGCATCCAATTAAGTATTATAGTACGTTAATCAAGTACATAAAATACATCAAATGCTCGACTTGGCACTAAATGTAATAGCAATGTAATTCACATTAGCTGTGGAATCCATAGTTTTCGTCAGTGGACTTGTGCGCTGCTCATACTGGAACTCGTGCTTACATTTCGTTACGAATCACATCACGCGTCTGAAATAGTAATATGACATTCTATCCAAAGGCATTAGGGTTTTGCTGTATCAGAAGAACTCATCACGCCTGTAGGAGAATGAACGAGTGACTCATCGAACGACTTCTACGTACAAAAATCCGTCCACTGGTTATGGAGATTGAACATATGATATTTGACATGAATCTATTGGTAACTGTTTGACCTCCTTTGGGGTCAGTTCACACAACAATTCCTGTTTAATTCTGGCTGATCTGATTAAAATACAACAGCGAACCAGTGTTGATGAAGGTAAGACTATTAACTTAGACTTGGTATATAATGTAATCGACTATAGTGCAAGTAGAAATTTCATTATTGTTGAGACTCTGTGTTCATTTCCTTTCCATTTAGTCTACAGACGCTATATTTTGAATTAATATCAGACTTTATACCACACCATATAGTATCATAAATTAAACGATATGCCATGAAATGAATCGTGGTTACTCAACGACGTAAGTTTTCTGTACTGTTTGCTTTCCATATTTTTAAGAAAAGGAAGCGCGTGTTTTGTTGCACCACAAACGGAAAGTCACAATTTCGGTTTTCATACCTAAATTAATTAAATATTTGCATATACAATACACAGATTTAAGATCAAGTTCAGGATAACTTAATTGCAATTGTAACATATGAATGGTAAAGTGTGATCAAGGACATATGTATCATACACGCTAGGCCTACTGATATCCAACATAATGCTACACGTCTTTCGTGTATATTACATTAATTGCTCTGTATTCTGCAGTTCCAGCACAAGAACGCATTCAACAGATTTGATTTGCAGGCCTCAGTGGAGAAATCCTCAGCATTTGAATACTGAATACTAAATCACAACTATGACACAACCGATATTATAGGGATCAGAACTAATTACTACTACTAATAAAGAACTAATAATAGCTTGCAGCTAATTTTAATATGGAATTCGTAGGTCGGATTTCTCCCCTATTTTTTCCCCCTAACTAAAACAAAAGACGGAGTGACATTAAGAACGAGACAATTTACATATACTTTCTTTAACTTAAACTATATTTATAACTTTTTTTTTTGGTCGACTGCATTGTCCATAGCATCTGAGATCTGTAGGAGTCACCGGGCGCAGGCTGCTAAAGATGACGCTCCTGTTTTAGAGATACTTTAAGAAATAGCCAAACACATCATATTACACAATCTATGCATATTCATATATTTATAACAACTGAATTGGCGTATGCAGGTACAAAGTGTTCTCGGACGTATGTATTACTGTTGTATAAACGGCTGCGTATTTATTAAATCGTAATAGATAAGGAATACGATATTTTAGACAGTCGGCGTCTTTATTTTGTAGAGTTCACTTAGGCTACTATTCTAGCGAGCGTTTCGTTCTTTGCTGACCCTGCGCGCTCAAGCTTATGTGTCTTGATTAAGCGCCTCCTTCCGCGCGCCTGATCCGCTGCAGCTCGTGGACAGAGACCGACAAGGCGAGTGAGCAAAATTAACTCGGATCATAACAACAGGTCCTTTACATTTTCCCCGAGGCACAACTGGCGACACGCGCTTTTTTATACCTTTTCAGAGACACTGCTCCGCTGACGAAGCGGAAGAAATGCTGCTAGAAGCAGAGGGGTGGGCGCCTGGCACAAAACGTAAAACTGTTTCTTTACGTTTTCGTATGTATTTCGCATTATCTACGTAGTGTACAAGCTGTAACCTAGAAGTATCCCTCGCATAAAGAACACATTAAGCGAAATGTATCGTATTATTGTGCATGTCAGATGAGGGCTTAGTGCGCAATCGATTACGCTCACTCAACAGGAAAACACTAGAAGCTCCAGATATTTAACCGTTAGATACAAGAGACGCACCTTTCGTAATATTAATGTATTTGGCGACAGAAGTAGATCTTCTTTGAAGTAATATGACAACGATTGCTTTGCTTGCAAATAACTCTCGCATTGCAGTTAAAATGACAATAACCTTTGCATAACAAAAACAAAAAAAACAAAAAACAAAAAACTTTCTCTCTCTCTCTCTCTCTCTCTCTCTCTCTCTCTCTCTCTCTGTGAACTACTGCCTGAGGCTCGGCGCACGCGCGTTGGTTGCTTACTGTCACTAAAACATTTTTCTTCACATTGGAAACTGTCACAAGTGACGTCAATCACTGAGCTCTGACCAATTAGAAGGCAGAATAATTGTGTAGCTCCACGGGCTGCAGCGCCTATCATGAATCTCTATTCAGTATATCAAAGCGTCCTGCTGCTGCCTCTCAACCGAATGGGATTCCATGTAGGCACCGAGATAGGAACTAAACTTTAGGAAGTTTTATTTTTTTTTCTGTATTTTTCACAGCGATTAAAATATATTTGTCATCATCATTATTATTTTGCCTGCTGTCAAGTTATTCTAAAATTAGGAGTAATGAGCGTGGATGCGTTGGGAAGCCCCGTGATGGACCCTACGTTTTCCAAACGGAACACGGCGCTGAGATTAGTTGACTTGGCAGGGGCTCACGAGCATCACCATCATCACCACCATACCCCTCAGAGCGTGACAGGCTTCCCGGGGTTCAGCAGCCATCCACACTCAATGGCTCACGCGCACCCTGGGGAGATTACTGCGGAACCCCGCCTGGGGCCGAGTCCATTCGGGCCAGAACACATGGGGCACTCCGCGGCCCTCAAAATCAGCCCAGCCCATCATTATCCCCACCGCCATCACCACAATCATCATATTGCAGGCCACAGTGAAGTGGTCTCCAGTCAAACGGGAGCTTTTGGCCCGGTGCAAGCGGCGACGGTCCCATACTCTATGTCTCATACGGCCCAGGCGTTATCCGCAGGTAGGGATTTCCTCATTCGACGAGATCTGACAGCTCAAGCTATGCCCGTGCTGACCGACCAGACGTCTGGTTCAACCTCTCACCACGGAATGTTTGTCTCAACAACAGGTAACTATCCGGGACACTATGGTCATCACCCCGACGCTGGGACCCATAGCCTCTTCCCTGGACTTCACCACGATCAGTCCTCGAACGGAGCACCAGGTGGTCAAGCCTTGAACGGACAAATAAGGTTAGGAATACCTGGAGAAATGTACGTGCGGTCTGATCATTTGAGTCAAGTAACAAGTTCCAGGGCAGACCCGTTTGCAGCTTCGCCTCTGCACGCCTACGGCGGTCTTAATCTGAATATGAGCCTCAGCGCGCACCACCATGGAGCCGGTGCATTTTTCCGTTACATGAGGCAGCCGATCAAGCAAGAACTCATTTGCAAGTGGCTCGAGCCAGAGCACTCCGCGAAGAAACTTTGCTCCAAAACTTACAGCACCATGCACGAGCTAGTGACACATGTGACCGTAGAACACGTCGGAGGACCGGAACAGGCGAATCATATCTGCTTTTGGGAAGAGTGTCCGCGAGAAGGAAAACCATTCAAAGCCAAATATAAACTTGTAAATCATATCAGAGTTCACACCGGAGAGAAACCGTTTCCGTGTCCTTTCCCCGGCTGTGGAAAAGTGTTTGCCCGATCGGAAAACCTGAAAATTCACAAGAGGACACATACAGGTTTGTGATTTTATTCATGTTTCTATGAACAAGTAGCTAATTTTTTTCAACATACCATAGCAACGCTCTAGTTGGATACACTGAAATATTTTAAATCATACACTGTTCGAGTAATATTCATTCAAATTTTTCTGCAGAGCAACACAAGAATAGAAACGACATTAAACTAATGTATTTAAGGTGCGATAACTGTCTGAAGCGTTTTCCCTAGTGAACCGAATCTGTGCTGGAATCAAACTGTAAATTACTGAATGGTCTTGTAATGGTCTTGTAATTAGTCTTGTAACAGCACTGTTAATCACAATATTATTTTCACACACACGCACACACACACACACACACACACACACACACACACACACACACACACACACACACACACACATATATATATATATATGATATTCATTTGCATAGCTTTATGATTGTCGATTTTCCAGAATAGTCATTGATAACTTAAAAGTTGTAGAAATGTACCCAGCTCTTTATTTGTTTTCTTCTAAAGGGTGAGGCATGCTTTTACGTTCAAAACATTGTGGAGTGCAGGGCCTACTCCAAAGAGAGTCACCACGTTATGATGCCTGTTGATAACAATGGCAGAGAAACTCTCAGAGTTTTGCTTGTTTAGAATTGTATTTTTACTGCTATCTTTTGCACATCATTTAGTTTATGGACTTTATATAGTTATATGTGCTGGCGATAAACTGGAGATAAGATGTATTCCTAATTCGTCTTTAAGAATATACTTATATACTCTAGAAATGCTAGGCGTTGCTCTTTACGGAATAATCCGTTTATTACTTAATTTCCCCTTAAAACGGCGTGTGCCTGGCTGATATTTTCCAGACAGCCTAAAATAGACATCATGATGTCTATTTTTTTTATCTATACCAGTTGTTTGTTCTCAAGATTTGTTGCATAAGTATTCCGGAAAAAAAATCGTCACTAATATATTGTGTAAATGATAGAAAACGAATGTGCAAAATGCATCAGTGGCTACTGTCAAGTTAATGATACCAAAAGTTGTTTAGTGAAAGAATTATAATCGTTTATGGTATTTGGTTAACAGGATATGCAACAAGTTGTTCAAGGCACTGAGCCAAAGGCCTGAGTTTAATGGAGAGTCTTCCCGCTCAGTCTATCGTCGCGAGGAGCTCTTCGCCATAATCACGTCTGATTGTTTAGCGGTATTAACTTGCTATCACCAAGACTCATTCCAAGATGGCAACAGGTTTAATGGAGTCCTGTTTATCCTGACGACTGGGTTTTGGCACCTCTGCTTTAATAGTTATTCACAGCCATCAAGTTCATACATACTCGTGCTTTTTTAAAAAAAAAAATGCACACGCGGGAACAGTTATCTGATAAGAATACTTCGACCCGTTCTTTAAAACCCCGTGCTAATGTGTCCGATTTACTCTCGCGTGCGTTCTCCCATGACATGCAAGGACGTTTTCCTGCGTGGTGGAATGTGAATCTTTGGTTATGGATACAGTTTCCCAAGGGCGTCTTTCGTCGTTCCTCTCTTGTATTACACTAATACCCTTGATTGGCTCTCTCAGCCCAACAGCTGAAGGTCAAATTGCTATTCAACAGGCAGGTTTAATTAGACAGCAGCAATTACATATCCTCATAAGCGGCTGCCGCGCGTGCATGTGCGGCGAAAATCAATATCCTGTGATTTCAATGTAATTAATTTAACCATTCATACCGCACAAGCGCGTGGGCAAGCCATTGCTGTATTTACAGGCCTCTAAGTTATTTATTACGCCAATGTCCCCATTTTGCGGTAATGTGAAATAGAATCTAAACAGTTGTTTTGAGAAATTGTGTTGTAATGTACGTGACATTAACCAGCTGTGGGGGCAAAGAGAGAATGAAGGTCTACCTGACCTGCAACTCAGTCTCGCGTTTCATTTGTTAACAGGTATGATACACCAGCAGAGTCCATATTAAGCCACGTACACTTCTTACAGTTCAGGAGTCTTTAGAATTTCAGAAGCGGTGGTAATGGTGGCAAACCGATATGCTTTTCGTCACACTGACATAATCAATCTGTTTTCTTGTTTTAGGCGAAAAGCCATTTAAATGCGAATTTGACGGATGTGACCGACGTTTTGCCAACAGCAGTGACCGGAAAAAACACTCCCACGTGCACACCAGCGATAAGCCCTACAACTGCAAAGTGCGAGGCTGTGACAAGTCGTACACGCACCCCAGCTCACTGAGAAAACACATGAAGGTGCACTGCAAATCTCCACCTCCGAGTTCGGGTTACGAATCCTCAACTCCGTCTCTAGTTTCCCCGTCGTCGGACTTGGGCCGAGAGCCAGCTCCCTCCGCGCTCTCCGAACCTCTCTCGAGCTCGCAGCCAGCCAATTTAAGCGAGTGGTACGTATGTCACAGCTCGGGAGCCAGTGGTAGTCACACCCCACCCAGTGGCTCGTCCACACCTGACCCTTCAGAGAGACCACCGTACAGGAATTCGGAAAGAGGGGACGCTTTCTAACAACGACGTTGTATCGGAACGGACTCTTGGCAAGGTTACTTTACAACTTCGCTTCTTACTTTTGGGCAGACGAGTCCTAGGCTGACTAAAAGACAAGAGGGCCGGTATTTAACGGCCTAACGGTACAATGCACTGGCACGCTGACAGCTAAAGTTTCAGCCAAACCACTGACTGAGGTAGCCAACCGGTGTCCCACGTGGCTGAATATGAACTAATTTCACGAGTGTCCGTTTTCTTAAATAGTGTACTGATCGTACGCATGTGGATGTATTATTTTGTAAATTCTGATTTTACTTCAATGACTTCTTAATTTATTTTTGAATCAGTATTGGATTTCTTTTTGTATTATTGAACCAAAGTGCTTCAATATAAAAATGTAAATTTGTAAATTACGTTTTAATGTGTAAGTGTTAACAGTAATTTTGTAAGGTTCAGTATTTCAGCTATTTTTAAATGTTTGCTACTATTGTTTCTAAAAAATGGTATTATTTGAAAATTTGAATTTCATAAAGACGTAGACATATTCCTCTTGTGATTTCTGCAGATGAGACATTTTGATGGAAGCATTGTTATTGTATTTGATATGACACTTCATTTAATATTAGCCATTGATCAATGTGAACATTTTGTGATTTTTTTGTAAATCGCGTCAATAACTCATTTTTATGAAAATATGAATTATAAAAGGAGACCTTAAAATGTGTGCCGCATTGCCTTGTAAGTTGTCAGTATTTTAAATAAACTGTGTATAATGACATGCAAAAAGAAGAACGAGTAGACTATAGATACCAAGTGATTAAGGGCCTTTACCGATGCTAAAAATAAAATAATAACAATATTAATAATAATAATAATAATAGAAAAAAAATATTTTGAAGTAGAGAAAAATCTGTGGTCATATTTTTTAATATTTAAAGTTTGACAGTCATCACTTTAGTTCTTTTTTTAGAGAAAGAAAACGCGTCTTGCCCCACACCACAGCACACTGTATTAGTAGTACAGCGGTTTATTTAGCAGTAAATGCAACAGTGTACATGTTGCTTTTGGGGTTACTAATCCGAATACTACTGTCTTATTACTAATAATTATTTACCGTTTTTAAAGTTTTGTATTTAACTTCTCTCTGTTTCTAGCTTCCATGACTGGCCTTGATTTCCCTTTATATCTCTTATATACACATAGGTACCCCAGTTTTATACTCGGCTTACGTGGGTAGCATTTAATGAAAGGATCCGTATTCTCATCCAGACATCAAAGAACGTTTTACACAAAGAGCCATTTCTTCACGACTGTGAATCTTCATGGTGAGTTAGGATTTCTATAGCAATCGCCGAGTCACACTCAGATAATATGGGGCCCGGGGATGTGGCCTCTAAAGTCCGCTTTAACGAACGTAATATATGCCACGCATGGATTTCGCAATACGTTTTTATTCAGTAAAAATTATATATTTTTTGTTTTACATAGACGTCGGCAGAAAAGACATCAATTTAACCACAGTTATCTGTTGCTACAGGTTTGCAGGGCGCGAAAATCTGTTTATTTTCTGGTCTTTACATTAGCTGGAGAATGTTAGACTGTACGGTTTGAGCTTCTATTGCCTCCATGCAAGTAGGCTGTACAGTATCTATCTATCTATCTATCTATCTATCTATCTATCTATCTATCTATCTATCTATCTATCTATCTATCTATCT
>JAOYMR010000007.1:20884180-20901442 GCA_025802075.1 Tenebrosternarchus preto
TCCACTGGCAAGCCAGACCATCTCCTAGGTGCTTGTGTGGAATCGGCTTAGGTCCAGCATGCAAAAAAGATATAAAAAAAAGATATAAGATATAAAAAAGATATAAAATGATATAACTGAGTCAGGAGGGAAAAAATCTGCTAAAATATAGTGTCCTTCTGCTGCTACATGTCAATCTGTAAAGCATGAAGTATTTATTCAGGTGTCAGAGCTGTCGGTGGGATTTGGCAAGAGTTTTTCAGAACATGTCAGATGTCTTTACGTATTTATATAACATGCACAGCATCAAAAATAAGGTCAGACCTATTGAGCTGGTTACATGATTAACATTAATGTGGACCTGGCTCAGAGCTGAACTGTAAAGCACTGACAGTAGCTAATGGAAGGAGAGAAATATCAGTGGAGACACTGAAACAGCAAACTCAGTGAGTGGTCTACTGCATCTTCACCCATGGTCAACAAGGAATAGAAGAGAACTGAAGGGAGTGACAGAACTCAAGCCAAAGCAAGAATAAACATGGGCTTAGCTTTTCAGAATTGGCAACAACTCAATGTATGAGGATGAATCTGATTTGAAAGGAGCTGTGGACAAGAACCTGGACCAACAGTGGGATTCAGTTGCCCCTCAAATTTGCATTCCCTTGTAATAAAGTGGTGAGGACATGTCCCCAGTAATAAAGTGGTGAGGACATGTCCCCAGTAATAATTAATGCCTGTGGTTCCATGTCTTGGAGTGATGCCAAGTTGGCCTTTTTTCTATCCAGTTAAATTATTATTGATGTGGAACTTAATGTTACCCTTGTATGGCAGCTAATACAGTGTACAGTGTAATTGTGAAGTTCTTTTAGCTGTACAGTGATCATTAGCTGGGTAATTCATTAATATAAAACAATTATTTTGTTAATTGTGTATTTTTTTTTTTTTGCTTTAGAGTTTGTTCTTGTTTGATAAACCAATCTAGCCGTTATTCTCAGATCATTTCCATTGTTACAGTCTACTGGTCATTGTGCAAACAATGCTATATGTAATATACATTCTCTTTCCAAAACACAGACAGCAACATTTTCCTCTCATTGTCAATTTTACATCTTGAGCATGAATTAAAATGTCTGGAGACTCAGTTAATGATGGTTAGATTTCTAAATTAACTGAGTTTTTGGGGTAGACGTTTTGCTAATGGCTCATGTAAGATTTTGGCAGTAATTTGTATAGATAATTGCAGACAATATCAAATGTGGATATTCCACCAAATGCATATTCAACCAAAAAAACAAAAAACAAACAACAACAACAACACACAAATACATATTCTGACATAGCTTTGTAAATTACCTTTTTCTTGAAAACTGCTCATGATACTGACAGTAACATCTTATTTAAAATGATACACTATCAGATTGACCAGCAGCTCTAATAGCTAATCATCAAATAAATCCGCTTAGGAAATGCAACGCAACACAAGCCACATTACAAAATGTTCTTCTGCACATGTCCTGCAATTACATATTTCTACCAGAGGGGTTTCAAATTTCTCAAAATAAACAGGACATCTTTAACTTCGTAAAAACAGACTGTAGTACCCCAGCAAAATTAGAAGCAATACTCTGCCAACACCATATGATGGCGATGGGTACTATAAAATACAATAAAATCCTAATCTTGTTCTGGTATCCAGTAGTCACTGCAGTCTACGACGTTACTAGAATATAGATGGGACATGTCACTAGCAACCGATTTTAGTAAATAACACACTCTGTATAAAGTAAAACAACACGAGTTATTGTTACATGTATTTTTGGACACCTAGGCTATTCACATGAATACTCACATTAAGTGTCTTACTGAAAAACCTGTGGGAAATACTTAACATTGTTCAGGTATGTTATTTACAAAACTACTAGCAGTATGTTGTTACAGCTCAACACTAAGGAGGGTCTAACTGGAAGATATGCCACCTACTGATGAAACGCCATAAACATTGTGTCAGAATTAGACGTGGGAACCATGTAAGCATGATCTTTGGAGCAGATTAGCAACAATTTCTGTAATCACTTTTATATACGAACCCATCGTTACGAACCCATAACGTGCATGCAATTTGGACATGGCGTCACGATGACATCACTATATATATAAGTGATTATAGAAATGTATAAAATACCACAGCGTGCTTGCGTGCCTGGACCTATAACAACCAAGCGTTTTGGACATGTCGTCACGATGCATCGTTTGCTGCGCGATCCACGGAAAACCCACAAAATACTGTTACATGCCAGAACAGGAATGGAAAAACAAATTACCATCATTTTTATTGAATACTATCATTAAACAAAATATTTAAATGAATGAAACATTTAAAACCTGTAACTAGAAGTAATGTTTTTCTACGTACAACTAGATGGTAGAAGCAGCAGTAGTTCTACTAGTTTACACTATTCTAACATACATTAAGCTATGAAAATCAGTTAAAACAACAATGTAAGTTCTCCGTCAGTATATGCGCTTTATGTCCTTGTCGCTGTTAGTATTACGTCAGTCCGTAATACTCAAGAAAAATCCCACATATGTGCGAAACTGTACTGTATGTCAACACATTTACATGTCTCGAGTTTTCTTTCGTATACAGCATGGATTTCTCCATAAGCTTTACGAAGACAGCCGTATCCACTTTTTAACTCAAATTTTAGGAGAAAGAAAGATTGATCAATCCTGGGCGTTTAGGATTTAATCGCCATTTTGGAGGTATTCCGTGGCCAAGGCTGTCTCAAGTTTAGTAAAGTCGAAACATTTTCTCTGTATCGGTGAAACGGTTCGCATGTGTTGCGTGAAACGCTGAAAAAATAAGTCACACGACTGAAATGGAAAAAACGTTGACAACGCGACAACATTTTTATGTTTCCCACATGAAAAAATGCACTAGGTAGATGAAATGGCTCAGGAGGGTCAAATGGCATGGTTTGCAGCGGTGAGATACAAGAACTACTTTCATTCATGTTTGTTTGCTTTCGTCATTTTGATTTTAAACTGACACTGACTGGCCATACTATCTAACAAAACAGCTGTAGTTTATAAAGTTGTGTACACTGTGTACTTTATCCTGCTTATCAGTTCTCTTTCTCTCGTCGTTTTCCTAAATGTTATTCTTTTCTGTTTCCTTGTCATAACACTTCGAAAAAGTGTTATGAAACAAGTTAGCATATGGAAACCAGATGTCACGCCCACAGGGTAAGGTTTAATTAGTTTTGTTTAATTTTTAGCAATGCTGACAACTGCTTACAATATTTGTCTCTGTTGTATATTCTCTGTTTGCTTCTGCTTCACGTTGTGGTGATTTAACTTACTTAAAAACAGTTTAAACTCGTGTTTATTGTACTGCTAACTTGTATACCTCCAAAATGGCGACTCAGTGCCATCACAGATGCCACTCAAGTGGCAGACACTGCAAGGTTGGTTAATAAGCACTGGAGCAGAGGAACGCAGCTGTGGCAGCTAAATGTGATAACTACAGCAGTCATATCAGTCTGACATGGGAGATCGACCTGATCACGATCTACTACGTGGCGATTTGTAAGGTGTAGACAACCAGTCTTCTGTTCGCAAAGCCGTTAAAATAACTAGAGGAAGCGTCCATATGTTCCATATAGTCCAACACTTGACACCGCTGTCACTTTCTGCCACCGGATAAGCTCCGCCCACCAATATGTAAACTGTGTTTACAAACACAAAACTCGTCTGTAGTATTTCATAGCCAAATGATTCTTAGTTTAGAATGTGGTTCTCTAAAAGCACTGGGAAATAAGGAATGGGTATAGCCTACATTCTATAAGATATAGACGATATTATAATATAGCCCATATTAATATAGCCTATATCTAATATAGCCTATATTCTCAAACTTGCAAACTATACAAAGTGGGGAGCCAAACCTCCTTAAGCCTTTACCCAGGGGAGGGTTTCTATTTGCTGGCTGGTTATATGACTACAGCTTCTGCGCCAGACGCGTCTAAAATATAACTGTACGTTTACAGCAGATTACTGCTGATCTTAATTTTTTAATCTAACTCCAGGTCAGGACAGTGGTATTAGGACAACAGGATCGTGTATTCTACAAACGGTCCACCTGAGGGCAGTAGAGATCTTTAGGATGAGCAGTGAAACCATAGCGCGTGCTTTTTTGCTTTGACCGCTAGATGACAGAATTCTCTGGCCATGTAGGACACAGTGCATAAAACATCCACTATTTAGTCTAATAATTATGTTATCGTGAGACTTCCATTTCAACAACACGCATCAAGCAAATTCATGGCTGATCGATTTTTACAACACCTTAATGTTTTAGTTCCCCGACTCACCGGACGAAAAAGAACACTTAAAGTAGCGTACATACGTTGCGCTGAACTAGACCCCGTTGTCCCCCCAAAACCCATTAGTCCTGAATTGTGCCATTCTTATATTAGGTCAACTTCAATCCACCAGCAAGACAACGAGTGAAATTGCATGAATATGTTTCCTTTTGCGTAGATTTATTTTTGATGCTATTGCATCGTGTCGAGGTAACTTGAAATTAGGCTAATTATAAGGTACCCTACTCAATTGGACTAAGGATTTGCCATTGAAATGGTTCTCTTGGATACTCATACAATCGGCCACCTGCAAACGACGCGTGCTGAATGACACAAATTATGTGTCAGTATAAGAAGACTTTCTCAACGAATGTTTGGGACATTTTTGAAACAGGGGGATAACCTGCCAAACGCCATTGTCGTTGGTCACAGTATGTATACATTCACAACAAATAAGGATGTGCGTTTTTTCCCGATAAGATTTTGCTTTTTATAACAGGTGTTTTATTATGTTTAGTACATGCCTGATATTTGTTCTTCTAAGTTACATTAATCCATCGTCTAATTTTGTTATATACGTTTTTTTTTTAAACCCCTATCCTTACATTGTCTATGTTATTGCATTTACAGAAATGACAAAGTTATACTAGAAGTTAATACATAGTGTTTTAGTTTAGAAATTCCGTGAAATGTTTAAGATACAGCAAGAAAACAATTGCGATGTTTGGGTTCTTTTCTGTGCTTAGTGTTGTTACAACAAAGTAAACGGTGAACATTTTTTTAAGAGAAAGTCTTATAAGAGAGGCTAATTTTGCTTTCCTGGTGGTAAATTCCAAATTCGTATTTTATATTTTTCAGAAACATTTCCATTGTATTAAAGACATGTTTTAAGAAAATTGTATGATTAACGTATGAAGGTGATCCTCAGCTTCTTTTTGTGAATAGGCTATTTGCGATTACACTGAACATTAGGAAAATACATAACATCTGACTGTGCTTGTGTAAAAAGTACAAATAATTAATTTAAATCATAGGATTTGTCCCTATTATTATTATTATTATTATTATTATTATTATTATTATTATTATTATTATTATTATTATTATTTATTATGCTACTACTACTACTACTACTACTACTACTACTACTAGTACTACTACTACTACTACTACTAATAATAATAACAACAATAATGACGACTATACTATTATGGCGTTCTATAAATGTAAAAAAGTCATCCAATATTATTATATGCATTATAATTTTGATATACGCGATATTTGATTGTCGCATTAATAATGCTTTTAGGTTCCTTGAAGCCCGTCTGCCCTCTTGAGTCTTGAAAATAGAACATGGACAGGACTAAGAGAATCATTATTTAGATTCGTCTTGACATATTGGCAGATTTATATACTACAACCTTCCTCTCACTACCCTACCCCCATCACCCAATATTGATTTGCGCAAGTTTCTGGAAATCACCACATGTTGTGTACGGCAAGACGCTGACAAAAGCGCGTTTTCAGCGTTTGAATATGAGCGAGAAGGTTGAATATGAGCGAGAAGGTCCAGCGAACGCAGCAGCCTGACTGCAAAAATATCACTCCCAGACTCCACATAACGCGAGCACGAGGCCACCAGTGTGGATTTAATGGCAGTGAAAGTCTTACGCGCAATCGGATTGAGGGAGATTTAGACATCTGTCAAATGCAGCCAATAGAATGTACATTAGTAATATTGAACCAAGAAGGACGGAGGCAGATCGGGGCAGGATTAAGTACAACTCGTAATCTGATCACGAAACTCAGGCAGAGCACGCGGGCCACAGATCAAGCAGCTCTTCGGCGCTACATACCCGAGGCGATTTAAGTGAGCTTTAAAATACAAACGTTATAGTTAACCTAGCATCATACATATTTGTTTCTTTGTTTTCAGTAATTTCATTTAGGCAGAAAGGAAGACGGCCTGTTCAGTACACTGATAATGCATAAGTTGTTCTCTTTGGACTGATATACCATTTATTATCTTGTTTACAAGAGCCTATTCATGTGACAGGATACAGTAATAGTCAGGCTAGCAGACAATGTCAGAAAACAACTGTGTTGGTTTAAACTTCTGTTCAAGGTCTGTAAATATATGTAAAACAACTGGTAGAAATCACAAAAGGAAGACTGAACATGTGATTAGACAGACTTGAAAGAATCTCTAAAGCAACACAAAGGAGTGACACTGATAAAAAAAAATGCACTGCTGTGCTTGGTTTCAGACTGAACTAAATATTAGTATCACACAATAGACAGTGAGTGCATGGAACACGTAGCTAAGAGCCATCGCTAATCTGATCTGAATAAGGGAAGGACAGCATAACTGTGTTGTTGTTATGGCACAATTTGCTTTAGTTTTCCAACTGTGAGTAATAATGAAAACAAAATGATAATTACACTTATATTTGTAGTATGTGTGCAATAATACAGTGAAATGTGTATGCAGTACATTTTAATGAATCTAGACAGTGTCCAGTGGGCATCGGTGAGGCAATATAATATTTGACTTTAAAATCGAGTGTATTTGTTCAAGTGTGATTGCTGAAGTTGCGCATCTCTAGATAACACTGGTGAAACTGTTGGGGTCGAATATTGATACAATGTTTACAACATACTGTAATTATATCACTGCCTGTTAATGACCAGGTTTGTATTTACTCGTCTTTCATGTCTTGACGATGGTCAGTTCAGCAACTATTACATTATGTCTCATTTCATAGTGCTACAGATTTATGTGTTATTAGTGGGTCATTATTAAATAACTTATTCAATCTATGGGTTAATAACTTTAATAACAACAACAACAACAACAACAACAACAACAACAACAACAACAATAATAATAATAATAATAATAATAATAATAATAATAATAATAATAGTAGTGGTCTGTTTTGTTGCTTTTGTTATGTTGTTATGTACTGAAGCATTGTCATGTAGTCTTTCTGAGAGTTGTTGAGCATTCAAAATAGGGTTCATTTCTTTTTCCTCCCGACCTTAAATAGTTTCGTTAGGAATTTGGAAAGCAGACAATTTAAAAGACACTGGGTGCACTGCGGTCAGTCCTTCATGAAGCGCCAGAACATTCCAGATCAGTAAAGAAGCTTGACTAAGATCTCGCGCCTAACTCTACACACAAGCAAACAGTGCATGCTTAATTAAACGGCCTAACAGGTTTTCGCGGACCAGAGAACAGAAACACAGCGACTTGGTAAACTTCCGATGATAATTCTCCTGCAATAAGTCCACTAATAAAAAGATAAAATTATACATAGTTCTCTGCTTTGGAATGTAGCTCAAAATAGGCGAAAACATATATACTAAACGTTGCTATAAAAATTATATATAAAGTCTACAAAATAAACAAAACAGGTCATCAGGGTTTTGTTTTATAGTGTAAGAATAAGCAATTCATAAACAATTATAGTTTATAAAATCTGTTTAGTACATAAAACACCCACATGAAAATAATACAGGCACTCATATAGAATAAAGGAATGCAACATTGTTAAAAAATAATAAACAAATAAACAAAAAATAAATACACAGAAAAATAAGCATATTAATAAAAAAACAACACAGACGTGGTGGGTGGGGATAACTTTTGTGTCTGGCTATGAGAGGGTTAACCCTCAGGGGCTTGGAGGATGCCAGAAGTCATCTGCTTCCTGGTGGCGAGGGGCAAGCGAGTGTGTGTTTCGTGGTGGCGTGTTTCGGACGTTGTTTCGTGGTGATGAGGGGTTGGGCGAGCTCAGGGAGTGCGTGCGCCCTGAACGCTGGTGCGTGAGGTTCACGATTTATGCGGCTGCCAGAGTTGTGGAGGCCTGAGACCCGTGTGGCTCCTCCCGCGGGCGGAGACCTCTCCTGTCAGGCCTGCAGTGGAGCCCCATGTCGAGGCTAGAGGTCCACACACAACAGGGGAATGGCGCAAGCCGGTTGTTTCAGAGCGGCCTCTTGATTTATGCCCGTCACTGTGTAAAGGCTTCGCCGTTTCGGCAGACACATAGGTGCTGACAGCCATACTGGACAGCCTTGCACCCAGACTGCTATGTTACTCATGCCGAGCCTGATTCCAAAGGGCTGCCTCTCTCCACACCCCAGGTCACCTCTGGCAGCCTGTCCACTTTGTGCTCTCGCCTGGACCTTTTGAAAGAGTGTGCGAACGTTTGCCACGACACCAGTACAGCCCGGCAGCTAATTAGATGTGCAAGTGATCACCGACAATTTAGCACTGGGACGTTTTCCACAGATCAAAGCAGAAGGCATATTCAATAACTCACGATCATGGCCTGGGGAGCATGAAGTGTAAATACAATGGGTTCCATCATAATGTAGCGAGCCTATTCACACAGATGGACGGTTCTTTCTTGCAGAATTTCCATGCACACAGAAGCTTTGTTGACTGTGCATTTGTGAGGTCGGAGTGCAAACAGCACAGAGACCGACTGCCTGTGTCTGGTCAGCTTTTGTCTGGCCCAAGCTGGTGGCGCTTGAGTCGTACGCTGGGGGCAAACGCTGGGGGCAAAAGCTGGGGCAAAATGCTGGGGCCAAATGCTGGGGCCAAACGCTATGGCCAAACGCTGGGGCCCTCTGCACACAAAGTCTGCAGAAACCAAGCTGAACACAGTTCTTAGAATCAGAGGCAGGACACATAAGGAGCTGGATAATGAAAAGGACAACAAGCACGTGCATTTATTTGAACACTTGTAAATATGGACATTTATAAGTATGGGCATGTATAAACATGGACATTTATAAGTATGGACATTTATAAACATTGACATTTATAAGTATTGCATTTATAAAAATGGACATTTATAAGCATGAGCATTTATAAATATAGACATTTGTACATTTGTAAGTATGGACATTTATGAGTATTGGCATTTATTAGTATGGACATTTATAAGTAAGTATTCACAATGATTCAGTCTCCTAGGTCTCATTCTACCATGACGATGAGCATTGTGTGGTTGTTAGATGTTCATTTGGATAAATTGTATTTTAAAATGGGCCGATAGCAGTATATGCGGTAATCAATATTTGCTGTGTAAATGCTGGCTCAGAGCAGTCTACCGAAACCATTAAGCTGAAGTTACTCTCTCTGGAAAGCGATTCCTCAACACAAACATCTAACGTTCAATTAACACATGCCTGGTCAACACAGGCACATCTCTGAATAACGGACGGTATGAACAGTCTGGCTGTTAATTTAACAGAGAGAGAGAAAGGCAGAGAGAGCAAGAAAGTGTATGAGAGAGAGAGAGAGAGAGAGAGAGAGAGAGAGAGAGAGAGAGAGAGAGAGAGAGAGAGAGAGAGATAAAGACAGAAAGGGAACGAGATGCAGAGAAGGTCCTGCAGGGAAGGTTTGGTTATATAATCTCATTGCATTGATAGTGTGGCTCATGATAGCAATATGTCACCCTAGCACTGTATCTCTGGCAGTGTAAGAGCACACCCAGAGGTGGGCAGTAAATCGGATGGGCGTTAACAGATCAGTGATCAACCCATAATGTATTCATATGCTTTACATGATTATGGTACAGGGTATTTATGCTAAGACATAATGCCCCATATAAAACAGTCAAGCCAGTCTCATAAATAGAGCTTTACTGTTTACTGAGGAAGACATGGTATAGAAGATTAATCACTTACTTTTCCTCTAGTTTTTCAACAAATGCAGAGGAACTTAATTAAACTGATGTCTAACAGAAACAGTTGCTTGCATAATCTGAAGCTTGTGTAGAACAAATGCAGAGGAACTTGGAACTTCAGCAAGTGCAGAGGAGCTTAATTAAACTGATGTCTAGTAGAAACAGTTGCTTGCATAATCTGAAGCTTGTGTAGAGAAGCAGAAAGAAGCCCAACCTTTTAAATCATGACATTACATTTCCATGGATTCCCTTTACATCGTATTTCAGAAAGTGCCGATCCTAGTGAATAAAGAACTTTCATATGAATCGGGTTACTGTTGCATTTGAGTTTCATTGCTCTTGAGTTCACATCTAATGACCTTCATCATCAACATGCAAATTCTAGTACCAATAACATCACTAATAGACCTTCCACTACGTTTTAGCACTGCTGTATTCTGAGAACACAGTACCAGGAGGATGAAAAGAACACACCACATGGCAGAGCTGCTGGGTTGGGTTTGGAGGGCACCTAGGGTTATTGGTAAACATGTGAGGGTCTCTGTAGAGAGCGGTCTTCATCACCCGCTCCACCACCCACTCCACCACCCATTCCACCACCCACCCCCCTTTCCGGCCCAAGAGCCCTCTCGCCGACCCCCATCCTGCCCCCACACACTGCTGGGAACAGTGCGAAGGCCAGGCGTGGTAGCTACCCATGGACTCTTACAACTCACACATGTAGCCAAACAGTGCGGCAATGGGCCGCCTTGGTTTATACATGGTGCACCAAACATGTGTTGTGGCCAAACTTTTGTGTACCAAAGGTCAGGCAGCCCAGGCTTTGAACACTTCAAAGCAAAGAGAAGGGCCTTTCAAGTTTTTATGGCAGGTGTAAGCAGGGCTTGCTGACCATCCCAGGGTGGTCTGAGCCCTGGTCTGGTGGAGTTCATGGTAGGAGGGAGGGGACCATGCAGTCTGTCCAAAATGTCTGGACATGACAACCACATTTAGCCTGTCCGAAGCCTACAGTATGTGTGTGGGGAGGTTAGGCAGTGCACACGACCACTTCAAGAGTCTCCAGTTTCAGGAGACCTCAGCAGGGTTCAGCTGGGGGAGAACAGACAGAGTGGACAAAGGGCAAAGCCCTCTGCCTGGTCATCGCCGCTCCGGCCCTGACTGCAACCCGGCTGGTGCTCCTCCCCTCGCCGACCGCAGCCGTCATAGCGGATATGGCTCCTCCCCTTGCCGACCACAGCCGTCATAGCGGATATGGCTCCTCCCCTCGCCGACCACAGACATCTGCCTTCATCATGTACATTGCGCAAGTACACAGCTACTTACACCATTAACCGTGTCTATTGACAATAAGAATTGATTGTTTACACGAGAAGAGTAATTATGGGATGAAATTGTTGTTTTATTCGGGAAGCTGGTCTGCACATTGTGAAAAGCCATTACAGACGGCAGGGAACAGAGCAGGTGTGTTTGTGTCACTTCACAGATGGTGTGGAATCCAGCCTAATGACTGTGAAGACAACACTTCAAATGAACTTTTATCTGTGATACAGAGAACAAACCAACTAGAGCATGTGCTCATGCTCCCAGAAAAGGAAAAACATGTTCTCAAAACATGTCAGAAAGAAAGAAAGAAAGAAAGAAAGAAAGAAAGAAAGAAAGAAAAAAAAATGATGTCATGTAATCATTTATATTTAGTACATATTGCACTAAAACAGTTAATCAATGCAAGTGAAATCATTTCTACAAATGGCATTAGTTCATGTCCAAGTCAGTGTTCTGTATTATAAAACTTCATGACGAAACCAGAAGATCCACTTCTTCTGCCATCTCTTGGCCTGTTAAACTGAGCCCTGCTACTCTGCAGTCTGTGAAACGCTGGGCTCCCTGTATGTGATGGAAGGGCTTTATTTTGAATCCATCTGTTGTTATATGAGATAGCTAATGTCGCATAGAGATGATTAAAAGAACATTACCTGGGCTGTGAGATTCCCTGAATGAGAAATTGTATGGTAAATTGGTTGTTTTCTGTATTGTGATTAATTGAGCTTCCAGAGTCACATTTCAACGCACTTTGTTTTTCTGTCCCCAGTCATCTCTTATCATTAAAGAGAAAATCGGAATCTCTCTCTTGGAGTCCAATTAAAGATCTGCATTGCTATATTTTTCACTTTAATTACTGAATACAAAGCAGGCTTTGAGTTATTCTGTTATTTATCAGGCAACACTAAGGGAGAAAAAAAGATTCATCAACTAAACAGATCACTGAACCCATAATTACTTTAGACAAAACAAAGAAAACGCAAACATCTAAAAGTCTTTATAAACAGTACAACAAATGCTGAATTAATTAAAGCTTCCGTAAATGAGTCACGTGTTTAGTTACGTGCGAAAGAGCATTGCATTTATGCAAGAGACAGAAGCAAAAGAAAGGAACGGTAAACCCATGCATGTCAATCCAGAAGGAACTTCTGCCAGAGAGAATGTAAGCATCACCAGAACAATGAAAGTACAGTAAGTGATCAGCGCTGGAGCAGAGTTACTGGGTTCTCGCCAACGGTAAAGCTTCCCCAGTGAACCCTTAACGTTACACTGCTGAGTTCTAAAAGCCAGGGAGAGCTCATGGGAGTTCTTAGCAAATGTGCACTTGATGTTATTAATTCCATTATACCCCACGTTGGGCTAAACAGTAGGACTCACTTTATCGTCATGGTGGCATTGTAAAATGGCTCTTTGTTGGGACCACCAGGGAGAGGCGGGCAAACATGGTTTATGCTGGTATCTTGTGCTAAATGCCCAGGGCTGATACAGTGGCACTGAAACAGCACAGAACTGAAACATGCCAGGAAGACTACTTCTGGAACAGAGATACAATGCAATGCTGTTAAAACTTAATGACCTGAAATTGTAACAATTTCCTCGCAGTTTTTCTCCCCTCCCCATCCTTTCGCTCTCGAGTCACTGAATTTCCAGCACCCTGAACGGGGCTTGTCTGCGGCTTGAGGGGGCAGGGATGGAGTCTAAGGGAAGCTCTTTGCCGTTCTCTGCTGTTCTCTGTGCAGCTCTTGCACAGACAGCAGAAGCCTCGAGTCACGCCGAGGACCTGCAGATCTCGCTCAAGCGCCGAAAACATGCTCACGGCATGCAGAAGCCAGGGCAGCCCGGTCAGATGTCCCGCCGGAGTCCCGCTTTCCTATGCCTTTCCATGGAGCCTCCTTTGTGTGACCCTGCAAATATCCTGTGGGCCTGCTCGTTACCCTGCGCAGCCGGTGCACAGCAGCACGACGCTTAATTTGGCATCCCCGGATTCACTCGGCTCTTCGAAACGCCACAAAGAGCAAAGATGAGGAGTCGAATTCCCTGCTGGCTGTTATCACACAGAGGCAGATGTGTACCATTGCACATGTTTGGATTTTTAAATGCAGCCTTTTCCCTCTCTCTCTGTCTCTCTCTCTCTCCTTTTCTCTCTCTCCCTCAATTTGAGAATTTGATCATAGTTTTTTGGTGTAATAGTGTCGCACTGTATGTTGTGTCACGTCATGCACTGACATCCACAGGCTCAAAGCATTTTCATCCTGGTTTCAGTTAGAAAGAGCTTGGCCAATTTCTTAGTAGTTCAGTAATCTGGTGGAGACCATAACAAGAATCCAAGCTATGGATTTTTCAGGCTTGAGTGGCAGAGAGATTCTTCCCTGTAAGTCTCTGTATTCAGCCAAAGAAATGAATTTGCTACTATTCCACAAGCTCACATTTCCCATATTGATACTACATTTGTCTTTCCATGAATACCAGAACAACAGCCTGTTCTGAATCAGCTTCACCGCTTACATTCGAATTGGGAGCAGGAAACCCGGGCCTATTCTCAAAACACATCTCAGACATCTTATAACAAAACCAACTGAAGCAGAAGAGAAATCTGATCCCAGATCAGCTCTTCCACTCTTAGACATCTTATGCAAACAGAACATGAACAAGCCCCTATTTTAGTCTCCTTGATCTTTATGATATTCCAGAATATGTTCATCATTTCAGTCTAAACTACCCTAAACATTCCTGTGCTCTAAAATGCAGGCAAAACTGCGGTTGTGAAAATAACATGATTATTAACAAAATTAATGAATCTTAACATTCTACACATTCTCTCTGAGATTGACTGGATAATGCACGATTCTCTTCTCTGTTCTTACCCATCCGTCCTCAACCACTGGATGGCACGGAGTCTAAGTGGATACAGCTTTGGGCACCAGGTTGGCGATGGGCATTGTGCCCTCTGCCATCGGTCAGCTAGGGCCTCTCTGCTGGTGGCTGGCATGATGAGCCAGGGTGTGACATGTGCTTCCATCCGAGAGAACACAGACGATGGCGTCGCCAGGCAAGATTTGCCCATTCGCGCCATTGAAGAGCTAGTGTCCTGCTGAGCCAGTGGGCGCTCCCTGGCATCAGAGCAGGGCCCAATCACTGATGTCGTATTGACGTGTCATTCAGGAGGACACAATAGGTTATGCAGCCAGGACAGGCAGATAAACAGAGGGCTTCATATGTTAAAGCCCAGTTAGTGTTTGTAAAGAAGATCATCTCCATAAGGTCCACATTTTGACTATCTGAAAGTGCGTGATTGCACTAGAGAGGGAATTGAATCATGAAGAAGGGGTTGGTGTTTTCAATAGTTAGCTTAGCAACTTGGGTTTATGTTGTTCGTTAAAAATATGAGAGAATTAAAGGCAAACATGATTTTCACATGGCTTTCATAACAGACAAATTATCACCACACAGCACTGGGAATGTCTTCCATAGCCACGGGGGTATGCGACTGCATGTGGAAGTCATCAGAGTCCCTTGTAACTTTCAATAAGGATGTGACTGTAAATGTCAGGAATTTTCAGTAAAGTGCAGGATCGAACTGAGCAGGACGGAAAGTTTCCTTCAGAGCTCTGGATTACCAAGCACCTCTCTCCCTTCACGTGCTCTGTAATTATCACTACAGCTACTGGGGCAGTGTTTGCTTCATGGAGCAAAACCCACATACCACGATGAGGGCAGTCAAGCCTGGAAATGGTGTGAAAAGTCAGTAAGTGAGAGCAGCAGATTCATCTGTTCAGCTTTAAGCTTGAACTGGACACCATAACTGTATTACACAAATATGGCACAGAAAAACAAAAACTAACGTAATCTGTCTTGTTTTTTTTTTCATAGCTGCTGAGAGATTCTTGCAGGCACAAGACTACCAATGAAGATCACGTTTCTTGAGCCAAACAAAGAGAGGGAAAGAGGGACAGGCAGAAAGAAAAAAGGACAGCAAAAGCACAACATTGATGTGATGCAGTGTGTTTCTGGTTTGGCTTGGACTGTGCATTATGTGGTCTCTTTTTGCTGGAGGTAAGCCAGACCTGTCTTTTCTCTGGAAGAGTTTCTGGCCTGTGGGATCCTCTCCAGACTCCCTGGAGAAAGTAATCTACATTGCAGAGTTGAAGCGTGTGGTAGGCGTTGAGGACAGGAACGCGCACAGACCCCCCCCACCCTCACCTCTCCACCTCCCCTTCCCATTCACTGTGATGTCACTCCATAGCTGATACGTTTACAGGAGGCAACGTGGAAACATTTCTGTGTTCACGGACATGGACCATGACGAATCTCATTCCTGAAAGTAGTCCACATTTGCCAAATCTACATCCATACTGTAACAACCAAGAAACCTGACTTCATGGTGTGCCTACCATCTCCTCCAAAAACGGACACTTCCACCCAGACCAAGCAGAGCTTAGTTAAAGGAGCGTCTGTCATAGCCCTGCTGAGTAAAAGTGCTTGTATGTCCTGCCAGTTTGACCCATCAGTACCTCAGACCACAGCAATTTCTATCTTTTGACTCAGGACAACTACAAGACAGAACTTCCTTTCACCTCTTGAACACTGGGAGATAATGATCCTTCTCTCCCCTTGCCACATGCTACTCTAATCTCACATGTAAAGCATTGTATGAGATATTAGACTTCACCAATGTACACTGAATAGCTGAAGAGACTCAGGTGAACAACCCAGTAACAATAAAATGTTTATCAAACAAATAAACTAAGGTGAAAAGTAAACTATTCTTCAGGTTTTGTTCATCAGGTCAAATGGCGGAATGTTGTTGTTTTTTTTAACTGACCATTTTTCTTTCTCTGTCTTAGTGCTCTGAGACTGGGGGTGGGGGGGTGGGGTAATCATCAGAGAGAAATCATAGGTCTACAGATGTTTTCAAGATGTTTTTCTGTCAGTAGCAGATTATCCCCTGTAGCAAAATCTCATTAAACAGCAATTTACAGAGCTGTGCTGATGTTACCATCAACCAAAATTAAAGGCATTAATTTTTCAAAAAGAAGTTTGCAGAAGTCCTCACAATAAATGATATGCACTTCAGAAGAATGATTTGCCCGAGAATTATTTGTTAAAAAATAACGGCTTTAACAGAGCATGGGGACGGGTTGCGAGCGGCGCGAGAAAAGTGCAAATGCGCTCATTTGGGCGCAGAGGGGCCGCTAGGAGATGTGCGCATTAGCGCACTCACGCTGGGTCAGACGAGAGAGTAGCGGAATATGACACCCAGGCCGAGGTTATGACACAAGCACACGCCGCAGTGAGTTCCTACGCGTTACTCCCCTCTGCGACCAAGGGACGGCAGGCTGTCACTGTCCGCCTTGATCTCTAATGGCCCTGGGCTGCTATTCTCGATGTGGGTTGATTGTGTTAAATAAAGAAAGACCCTTTGATTCTCTGATTAAGCTTTTTGATTTACCAACCAAATTCACGGTGATACGAGTGTGCACTTAACACAGTCAATGTGACATGGTGGTATGAATAACTGAGACGGAAAACTGTTAAAAATTCACACGTTTTATGTCATTATTACAATTCATGAATATTTAGACATAGGTTTTTAAAGCAAATTGGCTAAATATATCTCTTCATTCGCTGTCTTGAATACAGCACTCTTCAAACTGCCACGGTACTGACGGGATAATCATTTTTTAACCAAGGAACTCACAGGAAATGCACAAAACGTCTTTAGGTCAAAATACAAAGCATTATAAATGCAAAGATATAACGTATTTCGGTTTCAGGCTTTAAGGATCGAAGCCAGATTTCCTATTTTCTCATCCTGTCTCAATGTCTCTCTCTCTCTCTCTGTCTCTCTCTCTCTCTCTCTCTCTCTCTCACACACACACACACACACACACACACACACA
>JAOYMR010000007.1:20901640-20921089 GCA_025802075.1 Tenebrosternarchus preto
CTCTCTCCCTCTCTCTCTCTCTCTCTCTCTCTCTCTCTCTCTCCCTCTCTCTCTTTCTCTCCCACTTACACACTTACACCCCCCCCCCCCCCCACACACACACACACAACCTTAATGGGAGAACAACGGAAAACGGACATTACAAACACCTATTTGAGCTTAGCAAACTTTTAAAAACTATTAGTCCAAAATAGTTTTATTACAAGCATAATACAAATTACATATTGCAAAATTTTCTAAACATTGTCTGGCATCCATACATTCACTTAAGCACTCACTGTGTTTCATGTTTTTTGTCTCTCCCGTCGCCGACTCTCATCAGTGTCTTCTCGTTAATACAACACATCAATATTTAGACGGTGTGTCAAAGGCTGCAAATGAGATTTTTAATTTGTTATGCGTTGAAGGGAAAATACTTTTTGGCATTAAATTCCATTTAGCCTGCAGAATATAACATTTCTATGTGGTGTTATCAGTCTAGGGCGGAGTAGAGGAAACCCCAGCATGCCAAACAACCAGCAATAACAAATATATAAAAAAACAATAGCGTTTATTGTCATCATCATCATTATCATCCACAGAAACAATAACAACAACAAAACGTACTACTACTACTACTACTACTACTACTACTACTACTATTACTACTACTATTATTATTACTACTATTACTACTACTACTATTATTACTTCTACTACTAATACTACTACTATTATTATTACTACTATTACTACTACTACTACTACTACGACTACTACTACTGCTACTGCTACTACTAATACTACTACTACCACCACTACAACAAAAACAACAACATCAACATCAACAACAACAACAACAACAACAATAATAATAATAATAATAATAATAATAATAATACATTTTCATGTATTTTAATACTATTATAAACTATATTTAAAGCAGCACGATTCATGTCAGAAATGTATAAAAGAGTGTGCGCACTGCGGTATCTTAAACCGGTTCCTGAAATCCAACAGCTTCTGGTTGTGAATAAAACGCTGATAACCGTTCTTCGCCACGGAGTAGAACACTCCTGGGAAGACTGTAGGCAACGTGATTTATAGTCATGGAGAGCTACTGCAGACCACGTTAGTTACATAAAAATACAGGCATAATATTGTTACAGAGCGCTGTGATTTATACACGCATTTATGACGGGAAAACGGTGCAATTAACGTTCATAGACTCTGAGTGTCTAAATAAATGCGACACGAATATCCTAGTAGCCTGTGTTCTATTACACAGAAATGCAGAATATTAGAAAAAAATATTTCTAAAAATTTCTGGGAAAGAATATAATTATTTAAGAAAAAAATTATTTACTTCAAAAATTAGTTTACTATTTTTTAAATTTGAAAATATAAAAAAATATATTCACCTTCCATTTTATGGCTATCTAGGCCTACAGCCGTGGCAGTAAGAGAAACAATAACAACAACAACAACAATAATAATAATAACAACAGTAATAATAATAATGCTAACAACAACAATAGTAATCACAACAACAACAACAACAACAACAATAATAATAATAATAATAATAATAATAATGATAATAATAATAATAATAATAATTATTATTATTTTAGAATTATTATTAGTAGTACTAGTATTGTTGTTATTGTTATTATTGGAGATATTATTGGTATTAATACAATACGTTACTATGTTTCTTAAACGCGCTTAAAAAGCATGAAAGTGACTTATGTTTTGGGGGGAAATTAACAGCCTTTAAAATCAGAATAGCACTTTAAATTCTGAACGCTGCGGCTTGCAATAAGGTGACATCACACTCGCGCAGGATATATGTTTAATTAAGTTAACTCATGAAAAAGATGGCGCAGCATGGCGCACGCAGCTCCACCGCTTCCTTTAATACGGGCTAAAGAGCACGTGCTCGCCTGCTTCTCTAAATACAGAAGACTCCCTTTGACTTTGCGAGTTCGGTCCGCCAGGGCATTATGCCAAAATGCAATCAACTGAATGTGACCCGAACCTGGTATCCAGTCGAATCTTGCGTCTTCGCGATGTTTCTTTTCCCTTCAGTACCACCTGCTGATTCGGGTTAACTTCTTTAAATGCCACTTCTTTTAGAAGCTTGCACGCATGCGCGCCCTGCCCCCGCGTTGAAAATGGCATTGGCGTGTTTGTTTCATCCTTAAAACGGAAATCATGTGCAAGAAAATTATAGGCCCCGAGAGACTAGCTTTTTTGCATACTAATTTTGTTAGACTTGGCTCCCGTGGACACAAGTACGGGGAGACCATTAGCGGAAAGACGCCCGTTCATTCATTCGCTTTCTGTTCGTAGAATGAACGGCCCGTCTCATCTCACCTTGACGGGCTCTGTGAAGAAGAATGGACTCAGAATGTTCAGTTACAAAGGCAGACTTGCCTCAGCTGAAACAGCGCTTTGGGGGTAACAATTGGTCGCATAATCAATTAAGCATTTTTGCGACATAATTCGACGAATCTTTGAATAATTAATTTCAATGGACATTTCCATATGGCTTTCGTTTGATTGATCCATAGGACGGACAAGGATGGCGTGTAACGCTCTTAAACACCAGGAAATCCCCAAACCCCGCGCTCCATTGTAACTGACGCAAATTAAGGGAGAGCATTGTCTAGTTTGAGGACCCCCTGCTAACCGGCATCAGAAAGGGCGCTCGTGCTACCTCCACCCGTTCGTGACAAGCGCTCAGAAGCATGGCGAGCAAGCGGCTGGCTGTCCCTAAAGACCCCAGACACGCTGTTTTATTGAAAACGAATGATTGAACAAAAATGAACAAATTTATTGATGCTTTGAAATCGAATAACCACAGTAGCAGAAGTGAAAATAGTTCAGAGAATAATAAGCACTTGGACACATAAATAAAGAGTAATTAATATTTTGTGTTTATTTAGCCTGACGATAAAAATCAACAAGATAAAAGGAGAGAGACAGCAGACACACAGATACAGAGAGAGAGAGAGAGAGAGAGAGAGAGAGAGAGAGAGAGACGCTGTATAGCACTGTAGGACTGTTTTTAAGTGACCACACATTGGGAAAATCAAAAGAGATTACCAGCAGGTGGCGGCAACATAACATTTCAGCTGCCCCACCCCTTCTGCCCCACCTCTTCTGCCTTCTAGCAGCTGCTTAAGAAGGAAACAAAACCTCCAACACACAAACACTGGATGTTGGTCATCTTTACCTTCTGAAGTAACTGCCAGTTCAGTCTAAAGTCTATCCTGTGCATTTCCTGAATGATACATTAGCCTGCTACACTCCAGTAAATGGAGGTTAGCCTAAAGTCATTTGTGCTCATCACAGAAGCAATTTCATATCAACCAGAACTGGAGAAACATATCAGGCTATGCAGCCTAAGAAAATACATAAGTTGGCTTGACTAGTTCATGCCAATTACATGTGACTACATGTTTGAAGGTGGAGACAACTGTGAAGCTCCGTTTTGAGCATCAGGAGTGGACCTTGTTTTGAAGTCCTTTGTAACACCTCGCTCTTATTTTGAAGTCCTCTGTAATACCTCACTCTTATTTTGAAGTCTGTAATAATCTTACTTGGATCAAATTCTGGTATTGTGATATTCAGATGATGAATTGCTCTACACATGCCACATTCTGGTCAAGGTCATAGTTTTGGCTTCTTTTTTTGTTTGTTTTTGATGTAGGTTACACTTCATTTGCATAATCAAACAGTCAAAATATAGGTCTACATAAAAACTATTCGATTACATAATTTTTCTTTATACTTTGCAGCTATAAAGCAAACATTCCACATACTAGTTACTGTATACTCTTACCTTAGTTCCAGTTAATTTAATTAACGCTTAATTTTATAATAATAATTATTACGTTTATAGAAATTATGTTCAGAATGTAAAGTTCACTTTCACTTTGTTGCTGGATGTTCTTATTTGTGTGAATGTTACAGGGTTTAGTTCTGACACAGCAGATTAACTCCCCTCAGTGCCGTGACCCAGATCGACATGTGCTAATTCCTTTTTGCCCTACATCTATATCAGTGCCCTACGTTGTGTGACAAAACGAAAGTAATAAAATCTCTTAAGGTGAGACTATAGGGCTTCTTCGGTGTACGCAGGAGGTCCATGGCTCAAACCACTGACTGCCTGAGTGTGGCTGTGACAGATGGCTGTTGGAAGGACGCATCAAATCATAACAGCAGTGTGAAATACAGTGTGTGCAAACAAATCCACAAGATGCTCCTGTCTGCCCAGACGCCGTTCATGAGAGTCAATTCAACGGAGGGCGAGGGTGAGCGTGCTTAGGGGGAGTGCAGTGGAGTGTGCCGAGGAGTACGGAGGGGAGTGAGCAGGGAAGTGAGCAGAGGAGTGTGCAAGGGTTGAGCAGAAAAGTGTGCAGGAGAGGGAGCGGAAGAGGGTGCCTCTTCTGCTTCTGGGCCTTTGTTCCCATGTGAGTTGTCATATTTGAATTTCCCTCCCATGAATTTCCACATCGCAGTGTGTGCCACTTATCAACACGTTTACAGACAGTGTGGTGAGTCACACGTCTATTTCAGTTTGGTAGTCCGCTGATTAGCTTGGCTTCAGCAGATATGGATTGAACATATGTGTCATCACAGTGCTCACACTGCAATGGTGTAACTTCAGTCCAAGGCGCAGCTTAATTATTGAACTCTGGTTTTAATAACGAGCTCATCTGAGGGCCTTTTGTTTCAACACCTCTTGATGGATAGACAGCTGTTTTTTTGTTGTTTTTTTTTTAACTGTTAATGTCATAATGCAGGTTCTCTCATGTCTTCTGAAGTCGTTGTGCGTAGACTCATTGAACATCTCACAGGGAGGCCGTAGCTTAAGAACTCACCATATGTGGCCTAGCAGTTAGTTTTTTATGTCACAATATTTTCAGGATCACAGATTTAAACAGATTGGAACAAATGAAGGTGATAATGTAAATGTCTTATGGGTTCTTTACAGCGGAGGTGATTACAAAAGGACAGTTTATACAGATTTACACAAAAGCCTCTGACTACTGCAAGCTTAATGGCAGCCAAAACCAGTTCAATTTCAGCATCGCTGTCGTAAAGAGAGGATAGTGTGTTGAGGAGATTAAAAAGAGAGTGGAGCTGAAAAAAAAATGGGGCGGGAGGTCAAAATAAAGAGGAAATAAGCGAAAATTTAATAATGTGTCGGACCTCCTCTTGTGCAAGAACAAGCACAGCATCTGTGTCAGAGGCTGTTAATTAACATCAGTGTGTTCCTCTCTGGCACTCTGCATCCTGTCCTCCACACAAGGCCCAGCCCAGTGACATTGTGCAACTATGGCGTGTGTGTGTGTGTGTGTGTGTGTGTGTGTGTCTGAGAGAGCGAGAGTAGAGGAGTGTTAGTGTGATAATCCCTCTTATTATAATTTCACTCTGGGACTCACTGAGTAGAGAGAGGCAGTGAGAAAGATAGAGAGAGAGAGAGAGAGAGAGAGAGAGAGAGTATAGAAGGGTGGGGTGTGGGGTTACCACAGCAACTTATCAATATGTATTTCTTTCTCTTTGCAGCCCCTCCACCCAGCCCAGTGTAATCATGGTTTATATTGTAATTGTGTGTGTGTGTGTGTGTGTGTGTGTGTGTGTGAGTCTGTTCTCTTTTGTGACTGTGTATCTCTCCTAGCAGGGATAGAAGAAGCCAACATGGCTTTTGTCCTGATTCACGGTGAGCATTTGTCCTCCTCTCCACTTTGCCAGTGTTATGTTCTTCTCTCACTTTCTCTCCTCTGCTTGGGCGGTTTTGTTTAGTGTTTCACTGTCACACACAGACTGAAACATCTTTAAAAGATGTTTAGTTACATATCCGCCAAACAGGAACTCAGGGGACGGAGATATCATGCTGTTCAGATACATAATTAGCTTGATAGTAAAATGTAAACTTTGGTCTCCAAAGCCAGAATTTATTTATTTATTTACTTTGCTTTTGAGAATTGTGGCTTGAAAAAGAAAACATTTCACCATTTAAATTTTGCCTTTTAGTGTGTGTGTGTGTGTGTGCGCGTGTGTGCGCGTGTGCATGGCCTACATTTGAACAGAATGCTAAAGACGAATTTTAGTATTTATTACTTTGACCGTATTGTAGAGTTTGACCACATTGTCGTGTTTGACTGTATTGTAGTGTTTGCGTCCCTACCTTAGTCCCTCGTGTAAAAGAAACATTCAAGAAGACACGTGAAGCAGCTGTGGGTTCAGAGAGGGTCACTGAGTAAAAGCCTGTAACACCAAACATGTTACAGCTGGAATATTTGATGGAAGCCCCATAATAGATGGGCACTCACAACGCCTTTGTACACTTAAGCTTCAACTTGAGGGTAAATGGAAGGAATTCTATAAACTTGCCGACATTTGTTTACATATGCTAATTTTCCCAAATATACCGTGTTGTGTCAAATAGCTGTGGCCACAAGCCGTGAAAGCTTTGCTAACGTGGTTCTGTCAGACAGCACAGCAAGCTGAAATCAAAACAAACTGAGAGCCAATCAAATCAACAAGCAAATTAGCTAAGCTACCTCGCTAGCTAGCGCACAGCCTCCTGCGCTGGGCCTTTTCTTCACGCAAATAGGTATAAATACGTTAATGTTGTGAGCAGTGCCAGCCAAGCTAATTCAGGTGAAACAATGAAACAAACCAATAAGCAAAAACAACAGGAGAGCAGTAATTTTGACACCGCATTTTAAATGTCGGTACACTTTTAAATTAAAACGGTCAGCATTTGAAATAGAGGCCTTTATCATGTTTGACCTTGAGGAAATCATGTCCTTGCTCAATCATCCATTTCAAGGCCATTTCAAATGTAAATTCATCCTTTAATTTAAAAATTATATATATTTTTAAATTGAAACTGAAATCTCGGTCCTTCCAGATTCCCTTCCAACTCTGTTATCCCACAAAACAAAATGAATCTAGTCATATTCTCTTATTTATCATCAAGCTCATCCAACACCACTGCCAGAATCATTTTAGTTGCTATTGATTAATCATCTCACACGCTGAGCCAAAGTCAATCAGCAGTGATATATCGCTTCAAAACTAGCAAACAGGTTTTGATGAAGAAAGTTAGTAGAACTTAACAAAACAACACCATTTGTCTGAGCTATACATCATGCCCAGCTATGAAATGTGTCACTGTTATTCAGCGTCAGACCATCCTGATTGATTTAAAATTTCATAAATCGATTTTATTTTGATGAGTTATGGAAAATGACTCTCTCATTCCGTCATTCTCTCTTTCATCTGAACACAGTCCCTCACCGTGTTTTGTTGTTTTTCCTGTAACTGAATAGTTCAAAGTTTATAACAGCAATAACTTATAGGGAAATTTCTATCGTGCCACATAAAACTGCTCAGTAAATGATGCTATACATTTGAAAAACCGAACGATCAAGTGAGTGAATTAATAAACACGTTATTCTAGATTATTTTACATAAGACATCATCCTGAGCACCACATCCTGGCTCTCCAACACAGCGCTGCTCGGTTGGAAATGTACTCCTTAAACGCTTCTTGGGGAAAATCAGGACTTGGAAGTCAGTAAATTATTTTTAATGGTCACAAATATAATAGGCCATTTTCCAAATGAACGTGCCATGCAGGCCTGTGATCATCAGGACGCCAGATTCGCCTCCCTGTTGATCAGATAATTTGCGGTGCAGCACACCTGGTGAGATTTGCAGAACACTAAACTCTGGAGGCACGATCTGATTCACGTTATATGGACGAGAACAAGCATCTTAAAGATTTGCCCCTGATGATCGTAAAATTACCAGCCCCATTTACAGTGGAATGGCACTGTCCAATAGATAAGCATGACTCTGATCCAAAATGGCTGTGCCAGCCTACAGTTTCTTTGTATGGATTTGGGCAGAGCTGGGTTCAGATTAACTCCCTTCGGTGAATGCGATGGGCTTAGTGTGTAACAGTGCAAACTCTCCTCCGGGAACAAGTAATGGATGAAAGACTGGAGCCAGGCAGATGTTGAACTGGTTGGAAATGCTTGAGTGAAGCCAAGGGCCTCCAAAAGCCAGTCGGCAGCCAGTCGGTGAGCGTCCTGTAGGATTGTCCCCTCTGCTTTTTCATACCTGCCTTTTTTCGAACGGGAACTCTGAAGGCTTGTGTGTTTCCGGCGGAAAGAAGACTTACCCAACCCATACAGCTGGTTAGGTATTATTTTTTCTCATTTTTGGCAGTGATTTATGGTTGGTAGTGGTGAAGAAAGGACAGAAAACAGGTAGCCTAATGGAACAGGCCCTAAAAAGAGAGAGAGGGAGAGAGAAAGGGAGAGAGAGAGAGAGAGAGAGAGAGAATGAAGACCCCAAAAGCTCTTTAAAGCCAGGTACCTCTGCACTGATTTTAGGGTAGGGGTCCACACAGTGTGCAAGCGTGCTGTTGCCATGGTAACAACCAGACGACCACCCAGTGCACTTATGCACCATGTGCCCCCCCCCCCCCCCCCACATCCATTTGCCAGGCCTCCGCCATTTCATACCATAACTGACTGAGTCTCACTCTGTCAGCTGGACTGGGGCTTGATTTCAATTTATTATCAAAGGCAACAAAACAAGTTTGTACAAATGTTATGGACGGTTGAGATCAACGGGCTGGGAATAGGGTAATGTTTCAAGGTTTGACATTTTTTGCCTTAGTTTCACTACATGTTTTTTCAGCAGTTGGACTGCCATCTTATAGTGACTGTGTTTTTTTGTTTTTTTTTACTCAACAATTTTCCTACATTTATCATGTGTAATGTTGGCCAGTACATGATTTTGACCAACTTAGTATGAAAACAACTAACAACGTATTGGTCATTCAGTCTGTAGATAAAATGATCATTTTTATATACATTAATAAAAAGAATTACAAAAAGTACAGAATATCATGTTTTAAAAAAAACACACACACATAAACAAACCAAATAAAATCAAATAAAAATAAAACATCAAATAAAATAACTGCGAGGTCCAGAGAAGACTATCTGTTCTTGAAGTGGAGGAAGCAGAAGTTAGGAAGTTAGGAGCTGCTACAGCAGAGAACATTCTGGAACACAAACGGCCTGCCAGCATCTGAGATCTGCTGGTACCGAGCATATCCTAGGCATCGCTGCCCGACTCCCATCTCTCCTACTGTCACTCTTCCTTTTGTATTTATAGACTCTCTTTTCCCTCAGCACAATGGCCTCCATATCAAACATTTTAAATGATGCTTGAAATACCAGTCACTTGACTTTGATGTCACAGACAATTAAATCCAACCTTCCCCTTTCCCGGTTAATAACGGCAATCTCTCCCAAGCTAGTGCCTAATTAATATGTGCAATTTGTCACTTTGCGGTGACACGTGTATTTCAGTGGGAGAGTCGTAGAGGGGACAATAGCATCGGATGGGGTGAGCTATGTCATTAGAAAGCCAGCCGTCACTCTGGGTTTCTCTCTGCTGATCCGAGCTGTCTGTTCTCTCCAGTCTAACGCGGTTTACAGTGGAATTCCACGATGCACATACGTACACACACACATACACACAAATCTTTTGTCCAAAAAAAGGCCAACACAGTCATTGCCTTAGTCCTATATAGGCAGAACAATATCGTCTATATATAACAAAACAAACAAACACAACATGCATTTACCTTGCAGCACATTTGTTTGGACATGCTCAATTGGTTAAGGAATATGATGTCTCATTTCAACACTGAATTGTTTTGTGAAGCAAAGGATACATTACTTGTTTGCATATTCTGATAAAATGAGCCACGTTCATTATTATTACCCGTCTGAGAATAGCAGGAATAGATGCTCCAGTGGTCTGGAGAAAGAACTCATAAACATGCCTGTCATCGACGTTTGATTTCAGTAAACATTTATAAATTAAAATGTTCTATTAGGAATGAAAAGATCATTTAGACCTTTGACGTTGTGCTTATCGTCTATTACTGCCTTTTATTGCCCTGGTCATATTTTGTAAGGATGTTGCTAAAGCCACAATTTAGTGTCTTTAAATCACAACAGACTCCTGAACATCCATTTTCAATTCCTCTCTATCTGTGTGTCACCTTGTTTCTCAATGAGGATGTGAGTTGAGGACATAGGTTCTCTGTAAATGAAACAGCTGTAAGCTTTTGCATGTACTGATTATTAGCATAACCCAGATATGTGGTAGTGAGCATTCCCTCATCTTAGAAATGTGAAAGGCAATAAAGTAAAAGGAATGACTGACATTCATTGCTTGACTCTGTAATTAGAGCGCTGTTTGTGCCTGTGTTTGTGTGTGTGTGTGTGTACGCGTCTGTGTGCGTGGTGTTGTCAATTGCAATTTCAGCAGCCGCACAGCAGGTGGGAGAGCAACACTGTGGACAAATCAGTGACGGCGAGACACATCGAGCAGGGATCTCCGAGCCCTCATCACGTCAGCGACTGTGAACACCCCCCCCGAAAAACCCAGACGCACCCGGGCAGCGCAGGAATTTCAATCACCTGTGCTCGCGTCTCGCACGGAAAACAATCCCGCCCCACTTTTGGCAGAGCGAGCCTCCTGTTCGGAGAAGGGCCTGGTCTGGTCCGGACGCCGTGCCCCCCCGCTCCCTTCCTGATCCAACCACACGATGCTCCACGTGAACATCTGCATCGCGTCATCTGCGCGCTCGATATCCCTCGCGGATGCTAGTCTTTTACTGGCCGATCCGCCTAATGTAGCATGTAGCTCAGTACCGCTAGGGTTATATGCCACATTGGAAGAGCCAATTAATTTGCATAATTTGGTGCACGGTTGCCATGACTCTGAGGCAGGACGGGGGGCTCGGTAGCTGCCACGTCTGTGTCACCACAGTGCGTCTGATTGCGATTCATCATCTCCGCCCTTCAATTAATTACACTTATGACAAACTGCAGCCTGTGGCCACACCAGACACTCCTGCTCCTCCAAAACCTCTTGCTTTACTGAGCCACCTTCACACACCCACCCACCACGCCTCAGGCTGAATAAAATTAATATTTTGTTTCCCATCTGGAAGACTCCAGTAAAATTAATGAGGGAAGGAGGCCTATAGCAAGAACAGAACTCAGGGATCAAACGTGTGTGTGTATGTGTGTGTGTGTGTGTGTGTGTGGTTATGGGTTTTGTAAAGCATGTGGGTGGCCTCTGTATGTCTGAAACTCCCAGCACCTCCTCAAGGCTTCTGCAAATGAGCGATTACTCGGTTTTCTGATCTCGGCTTAGCGCACCACCACGCCGCCACATCCGCGTCCCCACTTCCTAATAGTTCACCTATCAACACCATCCCTGTCTACCTGCCGCTTTGTGTTTTCGGGAGTACTGGTTCTTACGTGCAGGAGTCAGGTTGCAACCTCCACATCAGTGATGCGCCGTTTTGATTTATAGCGGCAAGCTACATTAGCAGCCAGGAGACAAACTGTTGAAGGGGTTGCAGCATCAGACAATGATGCTCGGCCAACCGAGTTAACAGACAGAAGACGCAAACCGTCTGCGACTGTTCATCTCGCACAGAAGAGACGAATAACAGATCAGAACAAGGCGTGGTCCACGCTTGCTGCTCTGGACTTAGCAGAAAGGCACAGACTCCGCCCCCTTTCCACCTGTAAGAGGAATTCAATCTCAGTACGAGTCCTTATAAACCAAGCTTAGTTTCTCTTTCTGTTTTGCAGTATTAATGCTTAAGTTCCTAGTAGAATGGCGTAGAAGAGGCGTTTTCTGTGTCCTATTGAAATGCGCATACTTGAGTTGTCTTAGCGCATCCATGCAGGAACTATATCGAGGCAGAATATAGATATGTAACATGAATGAGTGGTGGACACAGTGTGGTTAACCACGGGGACAACAGTAACCCCCTAGCTGCTTGTGGAGAGTAATTGCTGCTCTCTTAATAATCACGTAATTAAATAAGCCGCGAGTTAGCCTTGTGGATTAACATCTACGAACGATGAGGAATGAGTATTTTCACTTACATTATCTAGTAGTTGTTTAGGGTTGTGATAGGTTGACATTCTATGTAGCTAACTTGCTAGCTTGAAATGTTTGAAAGTACTGTACTCTATCGTGTTCTGTAGTTATTATTACTCTAGTGTGTTCTGTAGTTATTATTACTCTAGTGTGTTCTGTAGTTATTATTACTCTAGTGTGTTGACATGGGTGAAAAAAATCTTTTGCTGATCAGACTTTGGAAATGTGAGCCACTATTAGTAAACTAAGGGAGCAACAAGCATACGCCCACCAACTCAAAATCTGTGGTCTGAGCCAATTCCAAACAAACCAGGGCCTTTGCTCATAATCCAAATGGATGTTCATAAATTACATATATTATCTAGTTTAATATCCATGACTTGTTTGACATTCAAGCTTTTTTCCTTCATGAAAGGAACTTTTGTTTACAATATCATGACATAAAAAAGCTGGTTCTCTAATTAGTGCTGTAGTACTAACATGAAAGGTTTTACACCTCTCAGTGGCAGTGCAGTGACTCTCCATCTGTAACTGGTTTGACCACGTGCAGTACAACGAATCGGACATACACTTTATCGTGTACTCAAAGTTCCCTCTGCTGAGCTGGTCTGGTGTAGAGGCCATGCAGGCCCATCTACAGTTCAGGTCCGATCTCACATTATGGACACTGTTCTGTTTGGCTGAAATCACCTTCATGGTTAATCGTTTATCTTAGACCAGACTGAGAGTGAAAAGTATTTTGAAGTAATTACTAAGAGGTTTTAGCTGGGCAGAGTTATACATCTGTGCAAGGTACACCAGTTAAGTAGTTTATATTGAAGGGTGACCATTTGGGCAGAGACCTTTTCAGAAGCTGATGTTGACCAGGGGAACTATTCCACATACTACTTCCTAGATGACTAGCTACTAAACATACATTAATTGTCAAGCTGAGTCTCTCTGGATAAGAGATGCTCTGGTTGAGAGCATCTGCTAAATGCCTAAAATGTAAATGGAAAATGCAATTTACCTATAAAATGTTTTTTTAACAAGCCAAATCAAGTCAAAATTTATTTGTATAGCTTTTTTACAACAACTGCTGTCTCAAAGCAGCATTACAGATGGCCGAGTCGAAGCCCCCAGTGAGCAAGACAAGTGTAATATTTAAATTCACATTTAAGTTCATTGAAAGGTACATTCTATTCATTACTAAGTCATTTTAATTGGGTAAAATGTGATACAAATGTCAGCATCTGATTATTAATGTGAGTGCAAACAAAATGTCTGTAAAAATAAGTGTATTTATTACTAAGATTGACCCTTTTATTATGAAATTTGGCTGAAACATTTGTAAGCTAGCTAGCTTACAAACTAGTTATCCAAGGTAACCACATATGTATAGCCATAAGCAAGCTCGCTAGGTAAAAGCAAATGAGAACTTAGTTTACCTGTTGTCACTGTGTGCCAGGGACCCAGCCAAAGGGACACGCCCACTCCTTCACCACACCCACACCTATTTCAGTCTCAGTCTCCCAGTTATTAACCCCGGGTTTGGCTCATTATCATTAACCAGCTCCTACACACATTTAAGGCCACAGGTCCAGCCAGTCCACGCTTCACGTTCATCCAGAGCGGATCTGGGAATCCTGCTGCGAGTGTGACCAACGAGTCTACTAGAGTCTACACTAGTTTGGGCTTTTCCGATGTTTTTTTTTTTGCGCTTTTAAGTCGCTGCTGACATTTCTGTTTTGAAATGGAGAATAAAACTCCTTTCACTCCAGCCCCGCCTTTTGCTCCTTCACTGCTGCCGTCATACCTATATTTGTAAAAGAGATAGAATATAAAGTGAATCTGTTTAAGTTTATTAACAATGTCAGTGTGATGTATAAACACGCAGTGAAATCTAGGGCAATATTCACTGATAAGAAATTCTGACTCCTGCAGAGTAAATTACAGTTGTTTAATTGACTTAACATTAGCTTCCCTACTGGGAAAACAAATAACTTATTGACAAGGACCTCATTTCCCCAAATCATCATAGTTTTATGAGCAAGAGGCTCATGACTGAGAGAGAGAGAGAGAGAGAGAGTTCAGAGTGATGCACGCTGTACCATTTAAAGATGATCTTTGTTTAGGATCCCAGCTGAGGTTGTGTGGGTATCTGGTCTGGATGTCCCCTCAATGCCTCCCTAGGGAGGGTGTTCCAGGCATGTCCAAAGGGGAGGATTCCCCAGTTGTAGTACACAATTGGGACACACCCTGTATCAGGGAGGGACATTTCTGACTAGATATTATCCGTATCTTCCAGATGGTCTCCTGAGATATCTCACACAGGTTGGTAGTTATTCTCCCACATATTGCCCACAAGTGCAGCCACAAGGTTTCAAAAACCAAGCTTACTGGCTGACTAGAGTTACGCTGAGAAGTAGCTCTGGGCTGAGCACAAATATCCAGTTTGGTAATTACTTTTAATAAAAAAGTTTATAAATAAAGTATGAACAAGTAAAGCGATGAAAATAGTGTATATACACTGAGAGCTTATTTTGGAGGAGCTAAATGGTATGACAAAACCTCATTCGCTAACTCAACACTAACCAGAGGTTACGGAGGATCCTTAAGGGTTGCCTGGTAACTATGAGATCAGGCCGGATCAGAGCACGGTCACTACAGCGACAAAACGTCTCTAAGGACAAAATTCCTAGTAAGTATACATCTACACTCAGACACGTTTTCATTGCAAATCCAAAACGATGTGGTCTGTTCAGCACTCTTAGCTATGCTTAAATATATGCAAACTACTTAACTTAAGGAAGCATAGATTTTTGTCCCTGTTGAAGAAAAAAAGGTTCTACAGGCATGGATGAATGCGTAATTGGGGGGTAGGGTGGCCTAAAGCCCAGTTTTAGGCTGGACGTATGCTTTTCCACTTCCTTCTCCCCTGACCAATCAGAACACCTGGACGTTCACCTCTTTGCCATCCTTCTAGAATGAAATGGTAGCTGTGGGTCAACATTATTATTCTTTATTTAATTGTTTTTTTTTCATGTTTGTCTTTTCCAATTACTGTAATGTACATAAACTAGGAATCCAAGGGACTCCGTGTTTAACATTTATTGTTAGTAGTGGATTAGACTAATAATTACAATGTGCAAAGTGGGTGTTTTTAAGACCTCTGCACAACAGATTAGCTTGTGAGATAGATAGCTAGCCTTTGAAAACCACAGCCTTTTTCTCAGCATTAACATAGAAAATGTTTATTCTCTTCTTCCATGACTGTACTGTATACACTCGCATTAAAACCACGCTAGTTCAGCGAGACTAGGCTCGCTTAGCTGTAATGTAGGCCTACTAAATTAGTTTGAGAATGTGTGATTCATTAGTTTGAAAATGTAATAAAACATTTGATTTTTATTTAATATTGTCAAGCCAGAAAATAAAATAAATAAATCAATGACTAAATGAAAAAAAAAATACATACATATTTTGCATTTGATTAAAGTTGATTATTGATTTCGTGCAGGTTCCGTGGGGGCTAAAATGTTAAACAGCGTGATAAAAAGCTCTCTATATGCTAAACACCTCGGCAAGTCAAAGCTCGTAATGTTTTTGACACTTTACACTGACCTCATTTACCCATCATGTCAGTCATAATAATTAGCCTTAAATGTTGATAAATGATGATAAATTCCCCCAGCGACACTGCTGAATATTAATGACAAGGTGTTAGGTCTTCGTTTGGCTACAGCAGAGCCTCTGCGTTATGCGCTGGGCTGGCTGAAACCTCCCCATCACAGGCTGGAACCACACGCTTGTGTTAAATGAACGTTAACCAGCAGAACTTAACACATGTTGTTAACACGTGTCAGTCAGTACGTGCATTTGCAAAGGTGACAGAGCTACGGAGCCGTTTTGTTGATGCTGGCTTCTGAACCGCACGTTTGCTCTACGATGGAAAGAAAATAAGTATATTTGTTTTTATTTATCCGTGTGCGGCGCAAATTGTTACATTTGTCGAGTGTGAGGTGGGGGAGGGGTAAAAAAAAAAAAAACAACGATGGAAAGGGGGAGAGCAGCTGGATAAATCCTCCCACAGTGCTGTCCCTGTCCTATCACACACACACACACACACACACACACACACACACACACACTTTTCTGTCTCTTGTCTCTCTCTGTCTGTCTGTCTTTCCCTCTCCCTCTTTCTCTCTCTCTCTCTCACACACACACACACACACACACATTCTTCTGTCTCTTGTCTCTCTCTGTCTGTCTCTTTCCCTCTCTCTCACACACACACACTTAAACACACACACACACACACACACACACACACACACACACAAGGACTATCCTGAAGAAGATGGTGGTTGTTGCTTTGAAGTATCACTTCAATTACGGGGTTTAACCCCTCTGGTCAGGCCTTGATTATTTACACAAAGCCCATGTAATTCTGCTGAAAAGCCTTTTGCTTCCAGTGTGATTACAAAGGCGTTGGGCGCTCTAGTGGAGTGAGTTTCACATCTCCAGCGTTCTGCGTTTGACCTGCATCTGATAGGGTTACACAGCATCTGAAAAGACACTCACCATCCACCTGCCGGGCCATCTGACTCACAGCATTCCCAGGACAACGCCTTGTCTGTCTTCTTTATATCAAAGCATATGTCAGATTTTACATCAAAACAGGCAGTGACTGAACAGCTATTTGTAATGATCCTGAACAAAATAATAATACTTTTTTTTTTTTTACCAGTGACCAGCACAATTCATTTTTCAGCATGTTTTTAGTGGAATTTGCAGACACTCTTTCCTTTAGGTGTTAAGCATGTAGGTTAATTGCCATGAGGTTCAAAGGTGTGCTGCATGTTTCACATCCACATAGGGACCACATGCCTCTAGCTCAGTTTGCCCTGCAGATTAATGAAAGAGCAGAAGGGGATGCTCATTTCATTATAGACAGCTTCAACACAGCTTCAACACAGCCTCATTACTGATAGATTCAACATAGACAGCTTCAACACAGCCTCATCACAGACAGCTTCAACATAGACAGCTTCAACACAGCCTCATCACAGATAGCTACAGCATAGACAGCTTTGACACAAACAGCCTCACCACAGACAGCTTCAACACAGACAGATTGAACACAGTGTCATCACAGACAGCTTCAACACAGATAGTTTCAACACAAAACTGCTTCAACACAGATAGGTTTAACAGAGAGCTTCAACACAGACAACTTCAAATGCAAGATGCAGTACCTGGAGAAATGTCTTCAAAACACATTGTCTTTGTAAAGACTAGAATGAGAAACAGTTTCTTTTCATAATGAACAGAATAATACGAAACATGATGTTTTCCATAATAAACATTAGTATTCAGTGAGTATGATATTAGCCAATTGCCTTTTACAAATCATAGCCTGCGGTTGTAAAATCGATCTAGTAACATACCGCTGAATAAAAGGAACTTCTCCTCTCCAGTTTTTATTTACTCCTGTGAGTATCATCACATCTCCTCACAGCTGGACACCTTCTAGTCCTCCCTTTTATTTTTCATAAGGAAGAGAGAGAGAGGGAGAGGGGCTGTAATGGCCTCCTTTTAAACAATACATTGAAAATAGGAAGGAAACGGATGACCTCCTCGCTCAGCTCACACCATGCTAGCTCACGCACATTGATTCTGGCTGAGTGACAAACACATGAAGGGGTCATGTTTGTGAAAGGGTCCTCTCTCTCTCTCTCTCTCTCTCTCTCCCTCTCCCTGTCTCTCTCTCTCTCCCTCTCTCTCCTGCACTCTTCCATGGCCGTGTAAGTTGCATGCAGTTTCTCAGGTGGAAAAAAAATGTATTCAATAAATAGCGCGGTCAGCATGGGGCTGGGCCAAGAGTGCGTGAAACGGTGGAGTGGAGATTGGAATAATGGTAGAACAGAGGAGACGGTGGCATGAGTGTCCATTAAGCAGCAGCTCCTCGAGGGCGTGACGGCCAGCTCCTCTGCTCAGGATGCCACTATTAACTCTCCTTATATTCTTTCAATTTCAAATGGGGGCCAGTGGCGTCATCAGGAGCTGTTTTGGTGGTGGTGTTTTTTTTTTTTTTTTTTATGTGTGCATTTTCACTTTGCGTAGGAGTTTTGCTGTGAATATTGGGTAACGCGTTCGCCGCGGGTGGGCAGGTTTTTCTTCTACGGCGCTGTAACTGTGAGGTCACATTTCACGGGTCCTTCTGCTTTGTTCAATAGAGTTTCTGACCAAGCTTCTGCTAACACGAACCCTATAAGATCAATGACAGTCAGCTCTTCAGTTGTCACTGATTTCCCAAAGATCTGCTCATAGCTGGGAACACACCGAGTGTTCGATTTCAGAGCCGTATACACGAATGGGGAGAAGGTGTCCGATTTAATACCACCTGAGAATGAAACCTGTAAGTCTGGTGTTGCTAGCACCTTGAGAATGAAACCTGTAAGTCTGGTGTTGCTAGCACCTTGCTGCTCAGGTGGAGAAGGGAGCTCTTCCACCAAGCTCCTCCTCTCTGCTCCACCTCTCTGCTCCACTCTATCTATCTATCTATCTATCTATCTATCTATCTATCTAATATTTTAGAATGCATTATTAAAACAATTGTTTTGGGAAGCTGTGATATGAAATTAAAATGTGTGACATGTCTCAACTTACCTGGTTGCTTAAATTTATTCGGACACCCTATAATTCATTCGGATGGTAACGTACGTGTGTCTAACACACCGTCTTCTTAGCTTCCTCACACCGTATCGATGTGGTCAGCACGATGATTCTCAAATCGTTTTTTTTTTTTCTACCAGTGCTTTTCCAGTTGCGTGTAGCTTTGTTGAGGCAGTTTGAGGTCAGGCTGAAAAACTCTCCCAGTGTACAACTACATAAAAGTGGAAAATAGAAACAATGCTAAACTAGTTATGTATACTTTTACGACAAACAGGATACTCTCGACTCAGAGAAATGGAGTAAAACTATTCAATTTGTGACATCTGCTCTGCTTCAATAACTCACAGTGCTTTGTGCCGTTGTAATGTTTCATAAGTAAATAGTGTATTCTGTTGGAACACAGAATGACATTTTGCTCTGCAGCTGTTGGATGTTCACTTTATCTTTCATAAACAAGCCGAGCACAGATGCCACTCTAATGTGATTTTGTTCAGCCTATTAACCCTTTGTGGAGCTCTCTTCCAGTTGTGCTTTTGTGTGCTTCAGCGCATTTCTGCAGGAGAAGAGAGAGGAAGGAAAACAAAAAAAAAAAACAAAACAAAAAACACCCTATTCAGCATTAACTGCACTTCCTCATCAAGCCGGTGCGGCTGCATCTCAACGGCCTTGTCCCTCGCCGCTGCCGCCAGGACCTCCGCGTGGCTGAGCTGCGAGCCACTCCACATTAATTCTCTCAATTAGACTCATTTGCTGCCTTTGTTAACACCTCATCATTTGGGGCATTGTAAAAATAAA
>JAOYMR010000007.1:20954436-20969655 GCA_025802075.1 Tenebrosternarchus preto
CCCTTCCCCCTCTCTCCCTCTCTCTCTCTCTCTCTCTCCCTCTCTCTCTCTCTCTCTCCCTTTCTATCTCTCTAATTCTGCTTTTAATTGCCAGTTTATTTATATGCTGAAGTTGAAGCATGCATTATGTATCAGATAGTTTTACAAGCGTTTATGAAATTGTCTCATCGAATTACAAATGTTAAGTTTATTTAGGATTAAATTTTAATGGGTCTTTGCAATGGCGGGGATTGTTTCTAAAATTGATTTGGGTAATTGTGTCCCCAAGCTATCACACAGCTTACAAAGTCCAATTCTCCTGTAAGTGCCTTCCACAGAGCCAAGGAGAGCGGGACTTGCTACTCTCACGTGTAGGAATAAGCCTCCCTCTCTAATGGCCTTTTCTTGTTATTACACCCTTAGTGTAAGCTAACCAAATAAAACAAACTACAACTCACACATAAGCACAGAGAAAGTAGAATAACATTACTGGATGTTGGATAGCAGAAGAAAAATAGAGACATTTGAATAGGAAATGATATTTGCGCGATGTATATTTGTGAAAGTGCTGTGTGGTGACTGGTAATTTGTGAAGAAAGGGAAAGTGTGTGTGCTTTGCGTGTGTGTGTCTGTGTGTGTGTGTGTGTGTGTGTGTGTGTGTGTTTGATGGGATCGTTCTTTTAGCTTTCTGAGAGGGCAGTTCATGTGCAAGGCTTAGCCTTTCCTTTTTATGTGAATCTGAAAGTCATGGTTAGAGTTTATTCTGGAGTGAGTGAGCACGTGTATCTCAGGTGCATAGCTGGCATGTGTAATTGAAATGTGTGAGTGTGTGTATTTACAGTTAGTCACCTGACAGATGTTGCCGACATGGCCACGCCCACTCATGTGTTTCTGATGGTGCATAGGTGACAACGAGGGCAGAGTTACCCCGCCCACATGGGGAGGTTGGCATGGTGTCTGAGGCCTGTCCCAAAGCCTCCACTGCAGGCCTGTTTCCATCCCATCACCATGGAGCATATTTTGGCCACTCCCACCACACTTGTCCCCACCCCACTCAAGCAAAAGTAACAAAAACTCACAGGATCCACAATTCTTTTTTTTCTTTTTTTTTTAATCTCAGTTCCTTACAACACAACTCAATAAATGATTTATTTGTTTGTTTGTTTTTTGGTTTGAAGAGTGGACATGCGGATGAGGGTGGTGAAGCGTCGTCCCTCAAAGACACCAATATCACAACATCTGTGACACAGTATGAAGAGAAGCTAAAATTTAACAAACACACACAGAAAAGCATAGACAAACTTTTATGACATAAAAGTCAAACATATTTTTAACATGTTTAACATATATTAGACAATGCGCAAATGTGTTTTCTGTAAACAAGAATTCCGAAATCACACTAACGCATTCATCCATTCCCAGAATTCCTACTGAAGACCTCCACCCCCTTCTTTCAGGTTTTTCCTCATATTTCATAAACCAAATATCATTTAAAGCCTCAGCATGAGGGTCGGAGGCGAGGAGGTGCTGTTAAAGTTGACAGCACGGTTGTGGATCCACGCCCCCACCTCTCTAATGGCTACCCAGTGAGCGATACAAGTCTGCCCCTCCTCTACCCCCCTCCCCTATCCCCCTTTCACCCCCGTGGCTTCCTGTCAGAGGAATTCCCAGATTCCCAGTCTTCCCTGCAGGTGGCCTCCTCCAGCCGAACCAGAGAACATGTGTTTTCCTCCCCTGGCCGGGTCACCGGCGGGTTGCCCATTCGGAGGTGGTGATATAGTGGCGAGGGCGGGCGGGGACGACCCGCAGACCCTCTGCCCGCACCAGAGCCAGTATCTCCGAGCTGTGGCGGCATGGGGTTCCCCTCCTGTGATGGATTGGGCCGGGCTCTCCGAACAGGCCCCGGCCGGCAGTCTTCATGCCGGCCAGACGCCTGTTTCTGTTACTCTTGCAACTCAATCAGTGACACACACCGTCTTTTGCTGAAGACATGCATGTTATGATTTTTTTTTCTTCTTAGCGTGGTTGAACTTTGACCGTAGAGTTATGTATGTTGGCTTTCAAGCAAGAGGAGAATGTGAGCACTTCAGAGAGGACCAGCAGACATATGATATTCCTGTTTCAGACCAGCGTCATGTTTTCAATAAGAATGAGGGAAATTGCTTTCCTGACAACAGTCAAAGTTTGTTTTTCAAGGGGGAAAAACACTCGTTTGATTGAAATGTAAAGACATGTAGGGGGAAAAAAATAACCACCAAAATTATTTTAACTTCCATAACCTTGTGTACATTTATTGATTGTATCTATCAGTCGTTTACTTGGGGGAGCTGTAATTTAATTTTGATGGTAACTCTAAACATTTACTCAAGCCTTCTGGATTCACTTTTATATCCCTCAAGCAGAACATCTCTGAACAGCCAGTACATTGCTATGCTTCTTATTGTTCATTAGTCAGATGGACTTTTACTGGAGCTCAGTCCAAGTTTCTCAACTCACTCACTTTTACCAGGAATTAAAGATTCCAATTAAACAATTAACATTCTGGAAAATCTGATCATTCAGTTGATCATATCAGTTGATCATATTCAATCTGATCATATGAGATTCACTGGAATCTGATACTTTTGTCTAAATATGTTTACATTTAAAAATTACATCTCACAAAAAATAAATTTAAAGTAAATACATGGATTTTTTAATGAAAGCAAAATAATCCAGTTTCTATAGGACAAGAATGGACACGGTGGAAGAGTTTTTTTCTTAATGCAGGATTTTTCCGATTGAGACCCACCCAGGCAGAACCAGTCACACTCTTATAAGGGCATTACATGGTGTAAAAACTGATGCATCCTTGCCTGCGTTCTGCCCAACACACACACACACACACACACACACACACACACTTAAAGCGTCTCGCGTGACAATACCTATTTAGTGTTGATAAGTCTGTCCGTCGGCCGTAACAGCACGCTGAGTGAGTCTCTCGGCAGGGGTCGTCCCCCAGGGACGTCCTTTTGGTCCATCTCAGCGCTGGGAGACCATGAGCGCTGAAAGGGAGGAGGGGACTAAAGATGAGAGAAGGCCACTCACCCCACAAAGACACCCTGTCCAATTTGAACTCATCACTGGCAGCAAAATAAATAGAGAAAGAGGCTAAATGAGTGTAAAGTAATGGATCTCAGAGTACCCTGAAAAAGAGGTTGGGGTTGGGGGGGGGGGGGGGGGGGTTGGTTCAAGAACACGGCCCCACCCTCATATTCTGTTAAGTGGCTCAGAGGCGGGTCACAGATAGAGGTCTGCACGGAGAAGATGCCCCAGATCGGGAAGACATTCTATTGTGGAACCTTGTGTGAAATGCGAGATAATTGGGCGGGGCTTTCTGGGGCTGGTGACCAGGCGGAGAGAAGCTGTTTCCTGGGTTACTTAAGCACTCCGACCCCTCACTGGGAAAAGTGTATTTATCAACTTAATAGCAGGTGTCTGATTGAGCAGGCGCACTGAGATAAGTCTGATTACAGAATGGAGTAATCCACAGAACCTCCCATAGAGCCCTTCTCTTCCTCCTCCTCCTCTTCCTCCTCTGTTCTCTGCTGACCAGGGGAGAGCTGAATAGTAAAGATAAAGGCTGTTAAACACACCTAGCTCAGGGGTGATTTTATGATTTTTTTTTTAGGAATTAATAGTACTATACGTTATAGTACTGCACTGGTTGGAGTGTGTTTTGTTTTGTTTTGTTGCTGTTGTTGTTGTTGTTGGTTTTTTTATGCTTATTCATTTGCAACAATCTGTATGGAATTTTTAAACTGGTCATGGCAGAGGGCGATGTATTAGATGATAAGAAATAGAGATTACCGTGGAGGAGAGGAGGGCTCAGCAAAGGGAAAGAAAGAACAAATGAAAGAAGGGAAAGAGGAGGTATTCACTCACTCACTCATTCACTCACTCACTCTCTCACTCATTCACTCTCTCACTCATTCACCCACTCACTCATTCACTCACTTACTCACACTCACTCACACTCTCACTCACTCACTCATTCACTCACTCACCTACTCACACTCACTCACTCATTCACTCACTCACTCTCTCACTCATTCACTCACTCCCTCATACTCACTCACTCATTCACCCACTCACTCATTCACTCACTTACTCACACTCACTCACACTCTCACTCACTCACTCACTCATTCACCCACTCACTCATTCACTCACTCACTCACACTCACTCACACTCACTCACTCACTCACTCACTCCGGTGTGTAAATGAGATCCAATTAAAGTGGTAGCTGGTAGCACTGCTAGCTATACTGTTCCCTGTGGGGCAGAACCAGAAAGAGAGCGAGAGAGAGAGATACAGAGAAACAGCGAGAGAGTGAGAGACAGAGAATGAAAGAGATAAAGAAAGAGACAGAGAGACACAGGGAGAAAAAGAGACAAAGACAGACAGAGAGAAAGAGAGAGAGAGAGAGAGAGAGAGAGAGAGAGAGCTCTTGCTGGTTTCATCACAGCAGTGCACTGTGTTAACTGCGCTCCAGAGGACAGCTGGTATTACCCAGAACAGAGCAGAGTCTCGTCAGGCCTGAGCATCTCTGAACCCCCTGTCCTGCTGCCTGGTACCTTCCTCTAACCTCATACTAAACCCCGGGCCCCAGTCACCCACACAGCAGCATGTTCTAATACGCCCCAAATCTAGTGCTGCATTTCAACGTATTTCTTTGAAGGGTTTGTTTTTTGTTGTTTTTTTTGTAGCAATCTCAAAATGAAAATAATTAAATGTTATTTGTGTTCTGACCTTCAATTAGAGGCAATGTGGTGCATGTGAAAGGTGTTGGTTAAGCAGTGAGAGAGTGGGGACTGTGGATTAGACAGGCGGGGCCTGGGTTCACCTCAGCTGGGGTGCCCGGGCATTGGCTAATTTAGCCAATTAGACAAGGGCATGATTAAAGGTGGCCAGATTGAGAGAGAGCCACAGTTGGCCTTTGGCCAGGACACTGGGGTTAGCACCCCTACCCCTGAGCTGCAAGTGCAGCAGGGTACTCTAATGACCATCAGGCTGAGGAACTCTAATCACCCCAGAGAGAGAGAGAGAGAGAGAGAGAGAGAGAGAGAGAGAGAAAGGACAAGAAAGAAAGAAAGAAAGAAGTGGCTGGTCATGGGCAAAGCTGACCTAATTATGGGACTGCTCTGTTTTAAACAAAGGAAATCATCTATGTTAGATTGGTAAATGGCAGTGTAGAGATACTGAGATTTCTCTCCTGTTCTTTTTTTTTTTTATTTTATTTTATTTTTTTTTGCAGTGCATGTCATGCGGGTGCAGAGCCTGGCGGGTGACCCGGGTCCCGCTAGGGGTGGAGTCAGCACGAGTGGCTTCGCTCTCTGTGCCTCCACCCACGATACTCGGTGCAGGACACAATTACCTTCCTCCCCTGCTCTGGAGTGTCAGGTGTGTCACTCAAGGCTCATGAATAATGAAAACCTGACATTCTGTTACTGTTACCTGCAGCTTGTAACCAGTCAAGCTGTAAAAGATGTTTATCTGCACTCCCTGCCACTCCAAATGTTAGATATTAAGAATTAATGGGCATGATTAAGATACTTTAAAACCCTGGCAAATGGTATATTTAAATATTAAGTCACATGTAATTAAGATGAGAGAAATATTCGTCCCCATAGTTACGGGCAATTATAACAATTTCCATCAAGGGATTTCCCAGCTTGACTTTTTTTTTTTTTTTTGTTCTGAGCGATGGTGATTAACATTATGGCTAATTGAAGTCATTTTCTTGGGCTTGGGGTAGTTCTCTTAGCTTTTGTCCTAGAGGGAGGCTTAACACTCTGAAGGGTCTGAACAGAATTTCAATGGAAGATTTCAGTCATCTCCCCCTCTGCACACATGGACACACACACACACACACACACACTGAAAGAGAAAGAAGGGGGATAGAGAGAGAGAGAGAGAGAGAGAGAGGGGGAAAGAGGGAGAGAAAGAGACCTCATTTAATTGTCTGTCGGAGTTTCCCCCTATTGGCTCGAGGGGTCAGGCTTCCGTTTGGGGCGTGCGGGCAACGACTGGAGCCCAGCGGGTGAGAGCGTTCAGGCCGAAGGCTCCTCCAGCTCCAACCACTTCATCGCCCCGGACAAAGAGCACATTTCAAGCCGTGCCCATTCCCTCCCGAACACCACTCAGCAACCAGCCCATGGCAGAGTCTCATGCAGACAAAAAATGAACGTGCACTTACTACAACACTAATAGCCTATAGACAAGAGGAAAGAGGAGAGAAATCGATGGAGCAGGAGGGAGAGAGAGAGAGAGAGAGAGAGAGAGAGAGAGAGAGAGAGAGAGAGAGAGATGCAAAGATTAAATGTTACATTATATGGTACTACAGCTAAGCACAGCTGTTAGAAACTCTAACACTCACTATGAATTTTCCAGAGCAGCGAGCAATGGCACACAAAATAACATTTACGTACCGAATACATGAGCCTAACGTATAGCGACGATAACTACAAGCGACAATGCCAGTCAAACTGATGCAGGAATCTGTACTGGTCTCAGAGTTACACACTGAGAAGCAGGCCCATTAAAGTAATGCACGATGTGTTTACAAGACTTGCTGAGGAATATGCTGTGTGTGTGAGTGAGTGAGTGTGTGTGTGTGTGTGTGTGTGAGTGAGTGTGTGAGTGAGTGTGTGAATGTACCCACTGTTCATTTTGATGTCAACGTAAAGCCCTAAAAGACTTTATTTGATGGGACACTTAAATCTACTATTTCAAACTCAAACTCACACTGGCCAATCTCTGAAAATCTATACCTTTCCATACACTTTGTGTGTATGTGTGTGAGGTATGTGTGTAAGTGAGAGATACAAAATGTACTCTCTCTCTATGTCTCTCCCCCCCAACACATACACACACACACACACACAGATAGACACAGAGAGTCCGTTCGGAGAGGCGAGCGTTTGTACCGATCGACTGCACTGATGCTGAACGCGCTCAGCGGTTGGCCTGCCTCTCTGTGTTATTACAGAGGGAGACTGGGTCACACTGCAGCCATGATGCATGAGAAGTGCTTGGGAAATAAGTAACTTCTCCTGTTCATTTTTTTTTCTCCTTTTCTTTTTGCATGAGCACTACTTATTGACCTTGGCATTTCTGACAATAGTATCCATCATGCGCGTGAAACCCTTCCAACAGGCAAGACCAGCCCGCAGCGGGGCTAACGGAACAGGATGAAAGTCTAACGGGAGTGGCGTGCGCACCGGCTCTTCGGTGACAGACAAATAAAGCTTCGGCCTGGCCCTGTGCGTGGGGCGTCAGGACGAACATGCGCCAGAAGGCAAGATGAACGAGGCAGGATTAGTGCGGCTTGGACCAGGGTCTTAACGTCGTAACTCTGTAAATGAGGAAAACAGAACAAAAATTCTAGACAATAACAAAAATGGAAATTTTCAAAGGAAACAGAAAGAAAAGCAACATAAAATGTTTCCAGTCACATGTCACGTATGACATTAGTCATACATAGCATAAAACATTAGTCACATGTAACATAATGACATTAGTCATAGCATAAAACATTAGTTACATGTAACATAATGACATTAGTCATATGTAGTATAGTGGCATTACTTACATTTAATATACTGTTACTATACTCGTACTAGTCACATGTAGTATAATGACATTAGTCTTATGTAACATAGGGACATTACTCACATTTAACATAATGTTACTAGTCACATGTAACAATGACATTAGTGATACGTAGCATAGTGACATTACTCACATTTAACATAATGTTACTAGTTATGTGTAGTATTATGTCATTACTATAATGTATATAAAGTCATATGTAACATAAGGTTACTAATCACATATAACATAATGACATTAAGTACTTGTAACATAATGATGTCAACATTTATATTCAAAGAGTGTATTCCACTACAGCTTTTAAGGAATACCTCAGAGGTCACTGGGCAACCTGAAGAGAAGCTTTAGGAATTTAATAAAACAGTTTCTCTCATATAACAAGAAATCTAATTTAACAGTCTGTTACAATAGTAAAACTAATAGAAGAGGGAATTTAATCCAACTATCTAATAACAGGGAGACTAACAGAACAATGTGCCACAAACAGTGGGCTGGACACCTCTAGAGCTTGAACCATATTTATTCAGAGCATATTTAAGAAATGTAGTTATTACAACTAGTGTCCACTCCAAACCAAACTACAAAGTCTCTAACTTAGGGAGTGGAAATCACATGCTTAGCAATCTTCAAAAACTTTATGTTTTTTTAGAAAACAGCTACAATGTACTTTCCAGTTAAAAACAAAAATACCTGTCTCTTAGTATTCGTGTTCATTTGAAGCGCAACATAATTTTTGCCCCTCACTGAGTGTGTAAATATGCTAATGAACTCTGCTGATGATAGAGGGTGTTGACAGCTCATTGCAGTGTGTGTACAGTACATGAATGTAAACATCACAGCGATGGACCGGTGGTGAATGTATGTGTTGTGTGCATGTTCGTGTGGGTGTGTGTGTGTGTGTGTGTCAGGCTGAGAGCAGTCACCGACCTCTGACTATCCTGCTGTGCAGCAGGAGAAAGTGGTGGAACTCGGAGGACAGTGAGGTATTGTGCTGGCCAGAACTCTCTTCTCTCTCACACACGCAGGCACACACACACACACACACACACACACACACACACACACACACACACACACACACACACACACACACACACACACACAGACACAACACACACATGTACACACACAGGTGCACACACATACACACACACAAGCATGCTCACAGCTGTACACACACACGCACACACTCTGGTGGAATATTCTTGGCTATATTTCTCTTGCTCCAGCATGACTATGTCAGTACTTTTTTGCTACACTGGAAGTAACAGCAGTCTTTCAGTCCTGCATACCTCATTATGTCGTTGTAAGCCTTTTAAAAACATTTCAATACATGCGGAAAAATGTATACAAAATGTATACAATAAAACAGTCACAGAGTGTGATTTTGCATTTGTTCTAATTTAAAAGTAATGAATATAAAAAAATTAAAAAAAACACTGAAACAAACTGCTTTAGAATTAAAACAAATGACAGGAATTGAAAATCTCTCATTTTCATTTTTAATGTAGACAGAAATTATATAAGTATTGTGATAAGTAATAAGATTCATGAGATGGTGTTTTCATATCTATTTTCAATATTCATATAAATGAGACAAAAGTTTGTTTCTTAACAGAATAAATAATCCATTTACTTGAATAAATTTGAATAAATGGAATTGGTTGGAAAAATGAAAAGGTACAAATCAGTGATTTAATGGCTAGACAAAAGATTACAACAGCATTAGCTATATATTATATATAACTATATATATTAATATAATATACATTATATATATATAAAGCAAAAATGAAATATTAATTATTAACAATTAATAAAATTATTTAAAACCAACATGCATTTGAACTAGAACAAAAACTTCAGCTGTTCTTAAAACTCATCAGCTAAAATCCAACAAATCACTTCAATCTCTCTGATTTGAAGTAAATAAATTATTTCAAAGCAGAACCCTTTTCTTTACTTAACAACACCCAATGAATATTTACCACAGTAAAACACAGCAAACAGTAACATTGTGTTTCTCTTTCCAGATTCTTATTATCTTTTGTCCTGTTTTCCACAGGCTTTGATGTTCTGGGCCACAGAATTCCATATTTGAGCAGGAGATCTGTAGAAATCATCTTATGTCTGAACGGTCTAACAATTCTTTGAACATCTTGAGCAGTTAAGGTGTTCATAACACATGGCTCTCTTAGAAGGCTAGTAAAAAAAAAAAAGAAAGAATTCTTTGGTGAAGACACAAGAATGGGAGAGGGAGTCAGTATTTAATGGTCTCTCATGTTGTTATAACACTAAGAGTGTCCAGTTCGACTCTACATGTGGTTTGTATGCCAAACTGTCAAGATCAGCGCTAGCTTTTTGCTGTGTTTTTCCATGAAACATGTCTGATGATCTCAGCACATCCCACTGACCCAAGGCTGTAGATGGGAGACCCTCATTTTGTGAAGGCTCTTAAAAATGTCCCTGCTCGCTTCCACAGAGTTACTTGCTAAAATGGAGTGGGGCTCCTCACTTCTTCAGGAAGGGTGGCATAACCCTCTTACCCCTAAAGCACGGGTAGACAGTGCCCTCTTGCTGCCACTGCTGGAACTGCAGTGAGAGTAATGGTCATCGACATTGGGTCTGGGCACCAGGTCTTGACCTGCCTCTGCAGAATTTTAATAGAAACCAAGCATGAAAGGCTTCATCAAGTGTGACCAAGCAGCATCAGCAGTAACCCATGTTATACAGGCCACAGTTATGACCCCCTCAGAAGACTCCCCAAGAGGAGGGAGGCAGTAGGAAGGGCCACCAGGCCTCAGAAGTTTGCCAGCTACCCTTGAAGCCTGGTCAGGGCTTCCCGGCAGGAGGTGGATGGGGCCATGCTTTGAAAAATAACACCTTTGTGCTTGGGGATGCAGAGTGGTCTACAGATGGCACTTAGACACACACACACACACACACACACACACACAGACTACTACTGCTCTGTCACTGAACCCAGAGATAGGCAAAGAGAAATAGAGAATGAGAGGCCTTTGAAATTATGCCAGGCATCGCTCTGTGACTCTGTCAGAGACACATGCTCTCCTCGGGGCTGGAGATAGCTGTGGACCGCCTGAGATTTTACGGAACGCTAACAACAGCTCAGCCTTATAATGTCTGTCTTTAAGACCTTCCTTCTTCACACCACTGCTTTTCCACAATATTCAGACTGTGTCACACATATCTGCAGTTCACTCTTATTAAGATTTAGTAATTCAAAGGAAGATTAAAACATAACACACACACACACACACTCTCACAAACCACATAGAGGACTGCATATAATTCAGCTAGAAGAGATCAAGTAAAACCTCTGGCATGGAAACATCTCATAAAGAATCTGAAGGTATTCTGGAAGCATTCTGGAAGCATTCTGGAAGAATTCTTCGACATACTATTAAAGTTTATGCTTTTTTTCACGTTCCACAAAGTCTAATGAGGGAACTCTCATTTCTCCCCAGAACGTTCCAGAGTTTTTTCTTTCCTGCAGTAAGGGAAATCCCAGTCAGTGTTCTGGCGGGAATGGACTTCAGAAAGAACCAGTGTGGGCCATTGTCCATGGCTGCCTCATACAGGCACATGCAGGCACGCGCAGGAGCACACAGTTACACAAAAGCACACGCAGATACACGCAAACACATGCAGACACATGGAAGCACACGCAGGAACACGGAGGCACAAATAGTCACACGCAGGCACACGCCGGCACTCAGCATAAGGCCAAGATGCAAAGGGTAAGTGTAAGGACACCACAGAACCAGCATCAGGGAGCAGGCGGAGCTGGGGGCCTCCCTCTGTCTCAGGGTGTGAGGGCGTGAAGGGCTGTGCATGGACACCCCGGGGGAGAGAGAACACAGGGCTGCATGCGCCATCCTGGGGTTCTCGTATCATGTTTACTCTCCACCAAACGCCGGCACTGGCCACTGACGGAGCAGCCGGGGTGGGCGGAGGCAGCCCTGGGCCCCAGCTGCTCCTCTGTGGACTTTTGTGTTTTTCTCTGTTTTTCTTTCCAGTCACTTGAGTCGCACAGTACTGTGTGTTTCTGGAGTCTTCAGTCTGTCAGCCTGAAGGACTTTTCTTCATCTCCGTTTCTGCCGTATGACGTCAGTCCAGCAATTCGCAGATTTCCAAGCTAAGGTGACAATTTAATCTGGCCCAGACAGCAGACTCTTCCAAGGAAGAACTCGAATATATGCCAAGGAAGAACTCCAATATTTGCCAAGGAAGAACTCAAATATACGCCAAGGAAGAATTCAAATATTTGCAAAGGAAGAACTCGAATACTTATTTTCAATTACAGCATCCCATACCACACATCATGCATGAGTGTCTGAATCACACTGACCATGTCCCCATGTAGTCAGGACTGGGTTTTCAGAGGCTCTGGAGTTGAGCTCAATCAGCACAGAGATGGAGGCTGTGCATGGCCTTTGTGCCGCTGTTTGTGTTTGCTGAGCCAGTTGGCTTCGCTCTATTCAGGGAACTTCACACCACTCCGCTCCACTTCTCACCCAGGAGAGACCCCTGCACACAGGCCATAAATTACGACAGCAGGAGTCAGGAGCAGGGGAGGGCAAGGGAAAACCCACCAGCTTATTCTCATCTTCCACTTCCATCTCCTATTAGCACTCATTCAATCATAGTATGAGAAGAAAAAGCCACAGAAGCTTCTTTCTTTGGGTGGTGGGGCTGGTGGGGTGGTGTTCCCCCCCCCCCAGTACAAAGATAGCTCCACCACTGGGCTGGGTGCAGCAATAAAGTACTGGGCTGCTAATCCACCAGGGCTGTGATATGTTATTTTAATGAGCGGCACTGGTGCACTGGCTAATGTCTCCGTGAGTCTGGAGCAGGAAGCCAGACGGAATAGGACTACATCACACAGAGACGGTGACGGAAGCAGCGAGACGCTTCGTCAATGTCACACACTGGCCTAATTCTCCGAGATTTTTTTTATATTATTATTATTACTTGAAATAAATCAAGCAATAAATGAATAATAAAACAAACAACTAAAGTACAGAAGCCAGAGCTTTTCACATCAGTAGAACACACCAAAAAGAGCTGTCTGACATCTTCATGTTCATAAAATCTCTATGCTTTTGTCAGTTGCAAGCTCTTGTTCTTATTTTCACTATATTACTGTATATTGCATGAGAAATATTAGGTATTGTTGAACATGTGTTGCCGCAATTTAATTGTCCTTGGGTATTTCGTTGTAATCTCATTATAAATAATGTCTGTCTAAAGATAATTCTGTTAGCAAATATCACAAAGGCAATGCTATAATTCCATTGTAGGCGGATGTGTACGGGACCATATGCTCATGTACTTATTTTCTCATTTCATACATGTTTCTTTTTGACATCAATAATTCCTCGGTATCCAGTAGCGCCTGGATCGCTTCCAAAACAATTATAAAGTTGCCGTGGAAACTGAGACCTCCTGCCAAAATGAACCATACTGTCTCCGCTCGGAGAAAGAAGACACAAGGACAAAAGAAGGGGGGTATAAAAAGACACAAAAAAGTGATACAATGCAAGCTTCAACAATGAAATGACAGCGCATCTGTGCGTGTGTGTGTCGCTTTCGTGATTATTTCGTGAATGTACGTTTGTGCTGTTTCAAGGTGGTTGTATTCTCAGTAGTCGAGCAGAATCTCACTCTCGTTAAGGCACACAGAGGTGTTTCTGCGACTGGGGGTAATGTATTGTAACCTTATCCTAAGCTAATGCACAAGAAGATGAAGGCACCGTAATGGATGCACTTTGCATTCATCTTTCGGTTGCTCATTATGGAAGCGCGTGACAACCTCGTTAGGAAAGGATGCCAGATTAGCCAAGTGAATGAACATCAGCGACTTCATATAGTACCTCTGTTTCTCCCAAGCACACACACACACACAAGTTGGGGTATAGGCAGGCTGCTTGCCCGCAGTGCTTTTCAAAGACATCAGACTTCAGTGTGTTTGTTCAGTTGGTGTTTTGAGTTGGGCCCCCCGTTTCAAAGTTGTCGCATGGTGGTGTTTGATCTTAGCATGACAAAAACCGAGAATGAATTTCTCCCGGCACGACACTGGCTCAGATTATGGAGAAGTCTTACAGAGGTTATTTTTTGAACGGTATCCTATAACAGAGATGTGTCCGTTCAAGTGACAGAGCAGCACAGTATTTAAACAAGCTGAAAGTTATTATTTTCTTTTTCCACTCAAGATGGCAGTTGTATCATTAGAAAAAGAAATGCCCCGCCTCTCCCTCTAAATTGTATGAAAAAAACAATATGTACTCAATAAATTTTGAGGTTGTTTGGACGAAAACGTCAATTTATTAATTAAATGTTTTGTATTCTGGTAGTGGAAGAGTCAGCTTTTCTGTATATGTATTTTCATTTGTTATCATTAGTGGTGTGCAGAGAGATCAATAATTGTGTCCCAGGGAGCTATTCATTATCGAAAATAACTTTAATAAGCCCGAAACTGTCATTTACCGCTATCCACATGAGAGACGATATTTTTATTATTCCTGCACTTGGCGGTGTATTGGAGTGTGTGTTTGTGTGTGTGTGTCTTATGTGTTCATCTCAAGGTTTAAATTAGCACTTTAGGATATTTTTCATTCATATTACACACTTACAGTCAACATTTACATTTTATGCAGGTCTGTTTGATTATTAGAGTTTTTTTCATAAGACTCACAAATAATTCTCTGTCTCTGTCTCTCTCTCTCTCTCTTTCTCTCACTTTCTCTCTGTATTTCTATCTTCTGCCCCATCTCTCTCTCTCTCTCTCTCTCTCTCTCTCTCTCTCTCTCTCTCTCTCTCTCTCTCTCTCTCTCTCTCTCTCTCTCTCGCTCTCGCTCTCGCTCTCTCGCTCTCTCACACACACACACACACACATACGCGGCTTACTCTAGTGCTTTCTGTTAGTTCAATAGTGCACCCTTGTGGTTAAGTTCATTCCTCCACTTATTACAACTAGCCTATTACACAGCTAGAGAGACCACAGGAAGTGGCATTGTTCCCAGGATCAAAACCAGGATTAAAACATATAACAAGAAATAAAACTAAAACTGCTGTATAAAAGGCAGATCAGTTATCCTTTTCTGAAAATTATCACATTCATAATGTCTCACACACACACACACAGACACACACACACACATACACACATGCACACACAGACACACACACACACAAACACACCCAGAATGTACTAAAAAATTATATGACAGTTTTTTTAAGTGTTATCAAAGTTTGCAACATAAAGTTATAAATATACTTTTAGTACTACTTAAAGTTTAAAGTAGTTTACCCACAGACTACAATAGTTCTACTCTTAGACTGCAATTGCTGTTGTTTTTAGAATTACACTTCCATCTTAATAAGATCATTTTTGTACAGTTGCACGATTGCACTGTTTGGAGAAACATTTTTTGGATCCAGTATCCACACTGGACCCATTATTTGGATCCAGCTAAACACACAGAGTGACATTCCAATAAATCTATAAGACATTTAGGATAGGAATATGAACATATGAATATCAGGCTTCAGCCTATAT
>JAOYMR010000007.1:20984605-21001737 GCA_025802075.1 Tenebrosternarchus preto
TTATTATTATTATTGATGAATGAACTATACTGAAAATGATGAAACAAATGACCTTTAGTTGCAACGGGCTAACATAAACCGCAGTTCCTTGACCTCAGATCAAGGAAACGGTCCAGAAAGGAGGCCAGTAAAAAATAACATTTGTTTGACAAATGAAAACTATGGGTGATAAATGAGCTCTGTGATTGCTGTGTACGGAATGAAAACCAGCTCCGACCAATGGCTTTAGCAAAGCTGGAAAACGGGAGACTGAGAAATCTGAGAGCCTTGCTGGTAAGGAGGTGGCCTGGATGAGTGAGCTGTCTTTGTAAACGCTTCCCAAAATGATTTTGCTTTAACATTCTGATGCCCTCCATTGTTATTTTAGGTCCAGCATCAGGAAAACCTCTCTGCCAGCAGTAACCTTAACGCACCTAGCTAAATGCTAGAAGAATTGTATTTTAAATATCCACTTCAAATAAACTGCTTCCGTAGTATGCATGGTAGACGCTGGTTATCGGGAAGGGCAACCCTTCAGAATGGCAGAAGCTGTTCCTTTCCTGATAACAAAAAGCTTCGCCATCATTTAATGAGCAGTGCTGAGTCATTCTGTGAAACTCAGTGCTCCTTGCGAGTTTGTTGTCATGGTGTGTGTTAATTAAGATAATTAGGATTTTAAAAGAGTCAGCGTAATGGAAAGTAAAAGATGAAACACAAAAATGAGGGTTGTTTGGTCTTAATTGGCACAGGGGAAGTGGGAGTCCAGCTCTGTCTCCACAAGCTACGATTAGCGTTTCCTTCCTTTTCCAGCAGCGTGTCAGTCTAATACCACTAAGCGGGATTTTACAACAGGCCTTAAAATAGACTTCATTAGGCTGCCTTTTCCAGCTCTGCTTTCGTGGCGTTGGAAGAGATCTGCGGTGGTCAGCGCTGCTTCTCAGAGCCAGAGCGAGCTGCGATTCTCAGAAGTCAGGATCGCCCGCCACCTAGTCATCTAACGGAATGGTGGCGACGTGGTCCCTAGGGACTGCAGCGGGAGGAGCTTTCCTAACAGAGAACAAACTTCAAAGTCCTTTAAGTAAAAAGGAGGAGACCCAAATGAAACAAACAGAAGGAGACGAACCCTAGCAAGCGTTCAGGGGCCCGGTTCTGTGGAAAATGACAGCAAACATCCACTCGTACAGGTTAAGGTCTGTACATCAGAGCTTTATCGTCCTGTTCCAAGTCAAAGGAACTCTTGAATACGTTTCGTTGTAGCTCGTTGTAACGAGTCAGTCTAGAAATAAATGAATAGATATTTAGAGATGCCAAGGCGCGTGTCGTCTTTCGGAGGGTGAAGGCCGAGTCCATGCAGTCTTGGGTGCAGCTGGATGGCGTGTGTGCGCCAACTTCACTGCTTCCAGTCCACAGAGACTTCTACCTTCGACCCATTTGGTCTAAAGGCCCGTAAGGCACAACCACCACCGACGCCTGCGTTTGGCTTCCGGTTCCACTGCATGGAACGAGGCCTTTGGAGATAATTTAACATGCTTTTATATAAAATAAATAGTTACTAAAAAGGCCCTCCGTGTGAGAGGAAAGCTGATGTAATTGTTCATCCTTTGATAGATCTGCTCTTTTTCTGGGAAGGGGTGGGACTTACCGTCTTTACATGAGTCAGCAATGCAAAATAACGGTTTGCCTAAAAAAAACGTTTTGGACATGCACAGCAATAATCAGGTATTCCAACTGAAAGCTTTTTTTTATACTTAAACTCAAGACTAAGGTCACTGTGTACAAAAATCCCAGTCCATTACAGGCCACTTTAAAAAGGTTATGCTGATCACGATCAGAGACGACATTTAAGACAAACCGAGCCTACTTCTGGATATTCAGTAGTTATCCTTCAGAGCTGAAGCTGCTTAAAACATTTCAAAACACGTATTTTGGGTGGTAGCTGTAATTTCATCATTGAGTAAAATGTGCAACAATCACAATACACAATCACTCCCCAGATGGCAGTCACCCAGCTGTTACGAGTTATCGCTCTCACGTGCCATTGCCTTAGGTCCGTGTTACAGATGCGTTGCGTTTACCCGACCCCAGACTAACGCGTGCCATGTCCGCGAGCTGTTATCACAGCTGAAGGCTTTGCCACGTTGTTTCCGTTGCTGGTTTTCTTTGCTGATAAACTTCCTTCACTCGTGCTTCGCTACCTGCCTCATCCTTTATCACGTGTTACCTGGATTTCTGCATGATTTCATCATCTCCTAAACTAACCAGTTTAAATGTTTATTGATATTAAACAAATTAACCAGTCTAAATCTGTATTGATAAACTGTACTTTCTTTAGTTATAAGCAGTGACGTCAGCCAGATGCTTTGAGTAGGTATCGTGTTGGCGGCAGTGAGGGAGCGAGTGCTCGTGGGGAAAGTTTTTATCCATTAAGACCGACTCCCAAATAAACAAACAAAAGCCTCGAGTTGGTAAAAGAAAACGAAAGGACCAGCTAACGCGCTGGCCAAACGACTCGTTCCGCGGTAACCGGAGAGCAGGCTACTTTAGCGCGTCGTCTTCAGAAGAGCCGACAGTGAGCAGTGCGCAGCACTGGAGCGGCACAGGTGCTCGTGATGATGCCTAACTATCAATAAACTGCGATTTGGAGCGGGGCAGGTGGTGTGTGTGTGTTGAGAAGACAACTGGTTTTACGCACAAATACCACGTAATCAGTTATTAATCTAGATAAAAAAATTTACATTTATTTTTAAATATCATGTATAGTCTTATTAGGAGAATGATAGAAGGTAGTGCCAGGTGAAGGAGGTGCAGAGAAAGAGATTAGTGATGAAAATAATTATTTACTAAGTTTGCGTCTTTCTCAAGCAATTAGCATATCTAATCGCCTATCAAGTCCAGTATTACTTTGTCTGAAATATCATACATTTTATGATAAAATAGGGTTAGGCTTAGATTTGTCTAATGAACAAGTACATATATTGATGGAATTTGTTTATTAATGACCTAATTATTGTAATTCTACAAATGTTATTCCACATCACTTTTCTGATGATTTGTGGGTTGTTGACACTCTATATGATCCATATTCTCTGGAATTTTGGTTTGTCCTGACATTGTGCTGATTACTTGCTAGTAGATGTTGGTCATGTAAACCTCGATAAGACCTGAGACTACAAAATAGCCCCCACCATTACACGCCACTGTCATGCTTTACAGTTTAGGCTTTCGTTGTGGTTTGTTTGGTTGTGGTTTGTTTGTTTGTCCCCCGGCCCCCATCTGTTCAAACAGCTTTGCTTGCAACCATGCTGTGAAATAGACTTTGCAAACATGACACAGGTAGCAGTTTTTTCAGTCTAGTGCTTATCTTATGGGATAGTTGATGATGGAGACGATTGTTATCAAGTTCCAGAGATGTTTGTGGATATCTGGGTTGTGCCATGTTCTTGCTTGTGAATACTTGCTCTTCCTCTAATGCTGTGGGATTCCTCATAGTGCCAATATGATGGTGCTGCATCAGGTAGATGGAGAGTTTCCACTTCTGAATAACCTGATCTGCCTGATGGAGACAGAGGCCCTTCAAACTCCTTGAGAGTTTGAGTTTGACAGATGTCCTTTAGAGCTCATGCAGTTATTCTTTGCAGACCCATTATCTTCAGTAGCTTTTCTTCTGAGGTCCTCTGATCAGGTTGTATTGCACATGAAGAGCTGTTGTAGATAGAAGGCAACTAAACGTGTTTTAATCTGAGGTTAATAAACATGTGACAATATAAAATGCTGTGTATTATTTGTCTTTGTTTAGTATTAAGGCTTTATTTAACATTCTGACTAATACTAAGGGCAGATCACATTTTAGGATCTATTCATATAGAACTCTCTGTATATATCCCCATAGTGTTTTTTTTTTTCTTTCTCACAACTGATTATATTTAAACAAACCTAAGTTCTATAGTAGGACTGGAATCTCAACAATAAGCCAAGAAAGACACATTAGTGTCAGTACTTGAGGAACTTCAAGTGTTTAAGAAGCTTTGCTAAACCATCTAAACAAGCCATTTGTCTTCAGAACAGCAGAAGAATGTAAGGTGCGAGGACACTAGATCATGTAAATACTTGGTTAAGCTGTGAGTGTTGAGGAAAAGCCCTTCTTTGTTCGAACCTGTGGTATGAATGCTTCCAGTTTTTTCTCTGATGCTGCTTGACTGGTCTGTATAGACTGAGTATTAAACGTGATTTTCCGAAGGTCGATTCTGGAAGGAGGGGATAGAAACGGAACATGATTATTACCGTTCAATTCATCCAACCCAGAACGTATCGAGAGGATCGATGATTCTCAGACACCAGCTTGTCTGACCAGCTGGATTTGTGAAGCATATACCAAAGGGTACTTGCTGTTAAAAGTATACCACACTGAGACTGTTCAACGCAGACATTTTTAAGAGGTTTCATATTTCTCTAGAACATATGATAACATTTATGTCTTGGTGCTTCTCAGCCAAGCAAGAGATCATTTTTACTCCTGATGAAAAAGTCTTGAGGTATGCATATACAAGCTTTTGCTTGTACAGCTGTTGTTTCTCATGCTTTTACACTATCTGTTCCAAGGAAGTGAAAGCAGTGTTAATCACTGTTAACCCGTCCAAGCACCAGGACAGAGGCCAACAATCCCCTGTCCTCCCAGCTGGTGTTTCCCAACACTTAAACACCATTGTTTTAGTTCACATAAGCCTGTATTGTATTCGGGGATACACAGACAGCAATGTTTTTTTATCAGGTATCATTGTATTCAGTTGCAATCTGATTTGTGGGATATATATATAATAAAGTTTACTGACATTAAAATATTTTTTTTTTGTTATTTTCTCAGTCTACTGATGATACTCATGGTGTGCACCCCCTCCTCTCTCTCCCTCTCTCTCTCTCTCTCTCTCTCTCTCTTTCTTTCCTTCTCTCTCTCTCCTCTCTTCTCCAGGCCTGATAATAATACGAACCACAGGCCTGTGGGGCTGTGATGGCTGTTTATGTTATTCCATCTTTCCAAACTAGGAGCGTTCTTGGTGTGTATATTTTCACCTGATTTATGGAGTTCTAGTAAATAACACAGTCTGGGCCTGTCATGGAGAGTGATAGCCTGTGAATTTCAGTGTGCAGAAAACACATGCTTGGTGCCTTCTTTACTTTCAGGGAGGATTGCCCAAACTAGCTACCATACTTACATTGTGTGGGTTTCAGCTCATTGTTCAAGTTGCAGGTTGTCAGGCAGTTAGGGTTAAGCCCAAGCCATTCACTGCAGACACTGATAATATGGGTATTCTGGTTAGGCCATGGAGTGTTTGTTGGGTACAATATCGTCAAAATGTTCAACAAAGGTTTCTATTGCCAAAAACGACAGGTAAACAAAGCACAGTGCAGGTTACTCAAGGCTCTCAGGTGCTGGGGTTCTTAGAGTTTCTACAGCCATACGGTATGATTTCAGCTCGCAATGTCAGGCTTGGTTACTGAAGGTTACTTGGTTACTGAATGTTACTTGGTTACTGAAGGTTTTCCTACTTTTCTTTATCACAGATGTAGCCAGGTGATGTCACAGTAGCTAGCAGTTTTAATCATTGGGTTTATTACAAGCAAGTGGTTCTAATCAGTGTTACAAGCGCTTTCTACAGACCCATCGTGTATAATGTGGCTAGACTGGTGTATTTTACACAGCTGATAGGACTGTTCAGCTTTAGCTAAGGCACCAGCTGGAAGCTTCGGTTCGGTCCCTATCTGATGTGATTCTTATGCTTCCCTGTGCTCTCTGGCAAGTAGGCAAACTCATCAGTGATATGACACCCATGCAGAATGCACTAATGCACTAATGCACTGGTCTGGTAGGCGTGACACCTGCTTCTCATATTTTCTTTTATTTTTTTCATCTCAAGTTGGTGGTGGCTAAAGTGTAAAAATAGCTGGATTTTCAGGTCACAGTGAGTATTATTCCAGTTGGAGGCCCCTCTCTGTATGTGGTTTCAGTGCCTCTCTGTTGTGGCCACGTCCATCTGGTCTCCATGGTGCCACCTATACACACACGATGATCTAGCATGCATCTTTTGCATCTTGCTATAAATGTAAATTGTGCACTGTCTGGCTAAAACATTTCTAGCCTTTCCTAAACTATCAGTGTGTCAAAAATGTCACACAAGCAAAGTCTGACTTTGGCATAATTCATATCTCAGGCACCTTCTGTGCATGACTTCTCTCCCGTGTCTGTGGATGCTTGTCTCTGGATGGCAGGAATATGAAGCTTTCCTTCCTGTGGTGGTCCAGTGCTGGCCTGTTATCTTGAGATGCTGGTCTCTGTAATTCTCATTCTGTCCCGAGTAGCTCTGTCCCAGCCCAACAGGACGACCACAGGAGACAGTCCTGGCCACGGACGGGCGAGGACCAGCTGCGGAAAGCCGGGAGACGTGTGGCTCGGGATGGACAGGAGGAGACAAGAGTGTTCTCGGTCGGCACTGGCTTGTAATTAAAGGAAAGTGGCATGATCGAAAAGGGCCTGTTCGAAAATGAAAGCGGGGTGGGGGAGGGTTATTTTGAGGGGGTAATTATGGCACGGGCTGCACCAGTCTTGCACTACCTTGGAATCTTGGATGGGTAACTCACTATTGTGATGGAGAAACCATTCACCATCTAGTCCAGAAAAAATGCACTGAGTATTTCGAACAAAAGGAGCCTGGTGCCCCACAGATTCTGTATGTCTTCTACTGTCATCTTTTAAGACCTGTGGAAGCCTGTGGAAAAGGATCGTCCTGATTCATTTATGGAGTAGATCACTCTCCTGACACTGGATTGTTTTTAACTCTAAAAACCTGTCTGGGTTTGTCATTTCGAGTGAATAAAAATAAAGGTAGACATGAGAAGATAATAGAAGAAAATTCATTACTCTGGTTTTACTGAGCTTGTGAATATAACCTACTTTAAAAGATGAACATCATGTATTTCATGAGTATCACTGAGACCAAATGGTTCTCCAGACACAAGTTTAAGAATAATGTTGGTTTAAATTTAACTGTTCATAATATATTTCAGTGAAACTCTTTTGGACTAAAACCTAAAGGCAGTAGGAGTTTACTGAGTGTTACTCACAAAGGTTCTTTTTTCCACTCTGGACAAACATTATAAGAAGAAGATTAGGAAATTCTGCATCATAGTTTTACCTCATTGTAGAAAAAATATATATAATTTTTTCCCCTAATAAATCATTTTCAAACTGTGACAGCTCTGAAAAACAGTTTGATGACTTCACATAAAGTGTTTCAGTTTCATAAGCATTTCTTTTTTGCAAAGACCTTTCCTAGGACCTCCTTTTAAACATCTTAGGACCTCCTTTTAAACAGACTTTTTAATATGTTCTATGTAAGGATATTTATGCTTCATTCCATCAATCCATGCTCTCAATGTTACAGAACTGAGCCCTTTCCAAAACACACAAACACACACTTCCACAAATTGGGGGAGAAAAAATGGTGCGTTTTGTATTTTACTAAGTGTCTGTCATCTTTATATCAGAACTGGAATGCAGGCGTACATGAACCTCCTAGCGCCGATTGTGATTTGCAGATATACGGTGAATGTACTCCCTCTCATCTGCCTGAGTAAACACAGATGTGGAAGACAAACGCCGTGCTGTTAACTTCTCACCGTCAGACCCAGCAGGGAAAGCAAACGCAGAGAGGATGGTGAGAGTTTGCAGCCACGTCCATTTCCCACGCACCAGCCAAGCTGCAGCTGAGTTCAGTTCATTGGATGATATCTGAGAGGGCATTCTTGTCACTGGAGTAGCATTAAAGAAACATTTGTGCACTGTGAGATGGGAATGCTGGCAAGGAGTTGTGCTCCATGTTCATATCTGCTGGTGCAAACCCAGCAGTGTTCCATCTGCACACCCACTGGAAGTGTTTCTCCACCCTCGTAACATGTGTGGTGCATTCGCGCTCCTTTCTGTGACATGTAAACAATAACACCACATATGTCCTGTTATAAACTGCATTCAGCAGCTGTTAATGGTATAATGTTAGTGAGACAAGTTCCCTCGGTTGATATTTACTGAAAATACGGTGCATCTTAGAGAACCTCGAGTCAAATGCACAAATGCAGGATCGCTGGTGGAGTGTGCTGGATTTCATACTAATACGAGCCCTCTTTATGGACTACATCATGACAGTTTGAGGTGCACACCTGATGGAGAATGGATTACATCACCTAGATCACCTAAACTCATGCACAAATACATATAACTCCAAGGGGTTCTCTACCTTGCAACTATATTTTCAGGGTAAAACATGCACATGTGAAGTGCTATCACTGTAATTTTGAAGTCTATTAAAATAGGATTAACTAATTAAAGCCATACACACTATTGACCTTTGTTCATCCTCTAGAGCCTAAACAAAAACAGAAACAATATTTAAAAACCTTTCATCTCTGTATTGTCTGATCACTACAGTACTTCAGAATCATGAATCATATTTACACCTATATAGTCATGGGACAGCAGTATGTAAACTGATTATGAAGTGTACCATTTCCTTAGGGGATGGTTTGGTGAACGTATAAGTTGTGAGGTGTTATGTTATGAGTGAGGTTGAATGCTGGTTGGCCAGTGTACACATGGCAAAGCGATGTGCATTATTGGAGTTTGAACTAGGCATGATTGTGTGTGTGTGTGTGTGTGCCAGTTGGACGGAACAGCCCGTTTTTGAAGTTGTTTAGCTTCGCTGGGATTTGGAAGCAGAAGACCCGCTTGAGTGCCAGAAGATCATGACCCAGGACACAACACCTCTCCTGGACTCGTGAAGTTGCTGGACTGCACCCAAGAGGACTGGTGACATGTGGCCTGGTCCAATGAGTCACAGTACCAACTGTTTTGGACTGATGGTAGAGTTTGTGTTTGGCACAGTCTCCATGAAGCCGTTGACACCTCCAGTTGACAACAAGGCACTATGCAGGCTGGGGGTGGGTCCATTCTGGACTGGGGTGTGTTCTTATGGCATGGCTTGGTTCCACTGGACTACCTAAAATGCTATTGACCAGTGCTGCTATGTTTCACTGGACCACCTAAAATGCTATTGACCGGTGCTGCTATGTTTCACTGCTTGGTGACCATTTGCTTCATGCCATAACTTCATCCACCCCCCCAGTAGGATAATGCATCGGGTGTCATCTGGAATTGGAGACACCAATTGTCACTGGAGAGTGACAACTAACAGCGTGGTCTACACATTCACCCGATGTGAACCCAAATGAGCACATATAGCATGTGGTGGAGAGGTTCATTTGCACCCGAGATCCTGTTGTTCTAGTTCTTCTGTTATTCTGTTATCCATTATAACCTGCCATGGTAGCCACATTATTAAATAAAGGAAGCATTTTGAAGCATTCGTTCTTGTAATAGCTATACTGTGTTATCCTGTCCTTGTACATCTATTTATTTATTAATTTATTAGTTTTCTTACAAAGAACTAGAGTGAAAACACAGAAGTCTAAAAGTCACAAATGTAAAATACAGAAAAAATGTGTATTGCACATCTGATTGATTTAAATAAAGCGTTTATTTATTTTAATCACAAAGCGACTAACGGACCGTTGACGTGAGTTATTTCCTTGTCTGTGTCAAGGAGGCAGTTCGCAAATTGCTACTGACCACAAGAGCTGTGCTTTAAGGAACGTTCCGCGAGGGGAGGAAGGGCGGGGGAGCGCGCTCCACGCGGAGGGGGTCGGTCACACACAGCTGTACTTGTTCTATCACACGTACACTCCTGCCACCTCGTTCTTATAGGGGGGACACTCGGGCACTCCTTTCATGAGCTGTGAAATACGTCGCAGGGTAACCGGCACCCGCTACCGTTAAGGAACCACCGCTTTGCGCTCTCAGCTCCCAATAAAACAGCAGTCTATTTATTTCAACTGACCGGTCTTCTTTTGTGTTGGTGCAACAGGTCTTCTAAAGTTCCAGCCTTTTTTCAGGACTGTTTCGTTTTATTATTCGGCCCCGCGGCCGCAAAGACTGATTGCGCACTGACCAGCGCAGCTGAGTATATATAAAAACAAACCCATCGGACTTGATCTTTTACTCTCTCCTCTCACTCACCACATTAAGGACCTGGAAGCCGGACGATGGAGTTCATCCAGTGGGTTTATCTTCTCGGCTTTACATTGATACATTGTGCCGATTATGTCCTGGGTGTTGACAGTAATCAGAAACAAATTCCACCAGGTAAGAAACGTAACATTTCACCATTTATTTGCCCCTCGGTGAAGTTTTTAAACTAGTTTCATAATAGGCACCTCAGTAAAGAGAATGCGTTAAATCATTGTAAATAAAAACAACAATGATTATAATAATAAAAACTTTCATATAATTGATATTTTACAGGAAGAGTCTTTCAATCGGCAATCTGTGTCGTCATATACGCGTCAGTATTTCTCTAGAAGTACAGTAAACTTTCGGCAGTATAATTTTATTGCGTCTGACGTACCTCTTAGATTTCTTTTCCTCAGAGAAATGTTTTTTTTTTTTGTGGGGTGCGCGACGTGTTCTACAGTGTGTTCACAGAGTGAAACACAGATGTCAAAATTACTAGGGTGTGTTGCACAGTTTCGTGTTTTTTCCACAAAAGAGAAAGTGCGCGGTTTCGCACGGTTACTTCATGTAACAATAAGTTGAGCGTCTGGATACGTTAAGTCTTCTAAGGAGTGTGGAGTGCGGGGCTTTAAGAACTCTAGATATCTAGATATAGGTTATATCTAACAACGAGTTTCGGGAAAGTGGCTGTCAGGTTGTGGAATTCCTTATGCGCTAGAATTAACCGCTATGTTCTTAAAAATTAAACGAGTAAATGTTTTCTTATCACAGTTAATCTATATAAGGGTTCTAGCTTGTTGCCTCATTTAGGACATAGGCTTACATAGGCTTATGCGTTTATCATATGTCGTTTCACTGGTGTTATTTTATGTGAGGGAATCATCACTCTTTTTGATCCGTATAATCATAATTATATGAAAGGGCTTTCTGTGCTTCCTGTGAAAACCAGTAATCCAGCATCTATGACTGTGAATCAGGGGGAACGTGCCTGGTGAGAGAGTGAAGCCTGAGCTAATGAAGTCAAATGTCAAATAAATAAATATGTAAATAGATCGATAAATAAATAAATAAACAAATAAATAAATAAATGTTAAAGATGGTTTCAAACATTTTACCTTCTGAACAGTCCAGTGACTTGTTAACGTGGATTTGTTGGTGCATAAGAGAGAACTGTGTAAGTATTAGAACCCACAACCTAGAGAACATTAGAACCCTCAACCACACAAATGCAGTCTTACATTTGAGTCTTCTTCATGACATAAATGCCTTGCGTCATACAGCCACAGAACACTCATGAAAAACACCTGAGGTCCTTGATGAAAACAAAAACTTGTTAACTAACAGTATATCATACAGCTCCAATATTTTTGCAGACCTTGTGGTATTCCATGTGTAAAAATATTTACTACCTGATCTCCAGTGAAAATAGGAGGATGTTTTTCCCCCTATGCATGCTTGAGAATATATATTTACATTCTAACATATATATTGTGTTAAGTAATAACCTTAGTTAAATCAGATAACCACCAAATGTGTGGTACATAGAGGCTTTATGTTTAAATGTTAAAAGTAAGTGCTCTCCATATTACTGCTCTCAAAAAAAGGGAGTGGTTAAGAAATAAGAGGCGGGACAAAGAAGTGAGGAGAGGGGATTAATACATACATAGATACACACACACACAGAGAGAGAGAGAGAAAGAGAGAGAGAGAGAGAGAGAGAGAGAGAGAGAGAGAGAACCCATAAACTAGAAAAAGAACATACAATTACTTGAGAATTTCCGTTGCTTGCAGGTTGCACAGGTTGGTAGTTAGCACGCTACTTTTAGCACAGTGAAAACACAGCTATTAGTATAGTCATCAATTAATTGTTAGCATAGTTGATATTCTGTCATTGAAACTTTACAGTTAGCAGAGTCAACTTGCTGTTAAAACAGTCAGTACTCAACTGCTAATATAGTCAACATAAAAATGGCACAGAACAGGCAATATATTGATGTTAGCATAACTGACATTTTTGTGTTAGGACAGTCGACACTGCTTTTAGCACAGACAACACTCAGCTGTTATCAGCTAACTGCCAATTGTGTTAGCACAATTGCCCTGCTGTTAGCACAGTCGACATTTAGCTGTTAGCACAATCGACACTTAACTGTTAGCACAGTCGACACTTAGGTGTTAGAACAGTCGACACTTAGGTGTTAGCACAGTCACCATGCTGCTGTTAGCACAGTCAACACTTAGGTGTTAGCACAATCACCATGCTGCTGTTAGCGCAGTCAGATCTCAGCTGGTAGAAGTCAACATGCAGCTTCTGGCTCAGTACTTGCCTCTTGATCTCCCTGTGCATTCAGCTGAAGCCAAAACTCTGTGCACAGCGATGCTCCTACTGACCTATTCAGATTTCTCTGGTGTCCAGTTTGTATGGGGTCAGCTACATAGGCTTTACAGCTCTGCAGACTTGGAGCACTTCAGGATTTATGGCTTTAGAGTGGCAGTAAACCTTATGTCTATATGTCAGAGGAGAGCAAGCATATTACACGCTCTGTGCAACTAACTGCGGGAGCTGGCAGGCTCTACCCGGCAATTGTCCTTTTGGAACATCCTAACGGATCGCCACGTCCCTGGATAAAATGGCCTGTGTGTGTGTAAACGGACGAGACTCTGTTTGTTGTTCCTGTGGCCTTCTTTGCAAACCTTCGCATGATTGTGAGTGGCACGATAATGAGCCACTGTCCATTTACATGGTGGTCCGGAGACAGAGGTCTCAAAACAGCGTAGCAAAACAATGTGGTAAAACCAACATAATGAAACAACGTAGCAAAACAACGTAGCAAAACGACGTAGCAAAACAACATGGGAAAACCAACATAGTAAAACAACATAGCAAAACAACGTAGCAAAGCAACGTAGCAAAACGACGTAGCGTTGCACCTGGTCCTTGTCCTCTTTCTCCACACTGGCCTGCTCTTATGCCAAGCTTAGGAGAGCGCACACAGCTGTTGGCGGTTGGCTGACAGGATTACTGCTTTATGTTGATTTGACTCCTGCTTTTATTTTGCATGGATAACGAGCTTAGAGGGCCCACTTCTGCATGGTCCTTAGACAGACAAATATACAGACACGAGAGTGAAACTGAATACCATCTGATGTCAATCATATCAACACTTCCCAATAACTTGATAGTGTTCCAGACTGCAGTTACTATAAACAAACTCCATAAAAAAGGCATAACACAGATATATCACAAATCTTGATAATATTGTAAGTTTGGGCTTTGTTCAGTCTTCTGGTGGCACGGAATGGAAAGTACAGGAGGTAGAATGCCCCAGTTTATGTTTACCTCAGTAAGATGGTGCTGTTGACGCCATCTTGCTTGCCTCTTTCCTAGTAAATTACTCGTTAGAGTAATTGACATTATTATCATTAGTGTTATCCCACTTCTGAAAAATCCATGACCTCAACCAACTGACTGGCTTCCTTTTTGTGCTTCTTTTTTTCCTTGATCTGTGTAATTATTTTTCCATCCTGGGAAAAATAAATAAAAAATTGTTGGTGTGTCCCAGCCTAGGGGCGAGTTCTTCTGGGTGAACACTCATACATTACAGCTCTGGCAGATGGAGATGATGTCACATAGTATTCTCTGCTTGAGGTTCTTTACGACCATGCCGGAGATGTGTAATTGAAAGTGTAACTTCTGTTCAGACACTCAACAAGGTTCCTGCCATATTGATAAGGGTGTGCATGTTTTACCCATCCTACAGCTCACAGGAGGACACACTTATATTTTGGTCAAGTGCAGCTGAACAAATGTCTGACAGACGATGATCGCCCCCGAAAACCATTTCCTCTAGTTTATTTGGCACCCAGCCCTCAAATTACGTTACTGGGTGCAGAGTGGAAGCACATGGGCAGCTTACCTTGGTGCAGCCTCAGAGGATGTGGAGGTGTGTAAGAATGTCTCAGTGTCTAGGTTCCTCCAGGTAAAGTTTCAGTGCTGTTACGAATGAGACAGACCTACTTGTGGTCTGCGCATTAAAATTCTTCCAGTTTTATTCAGTAATATATTTCCCCGTTTTCTCTCAGTGTAATGTTCTCTCGGTGGGCCAGGATGTGATGTTAGGGTAAGTTTTGGTGTGTGTGTGTGTGTGTGTGTGTGTGTGTGTGTGTATCTGTCACTGGTGCTTGCTTTTTTGTTCGTTGTGTGCTGACTGGAGAACAGATCCCTTTAGTCTCTGTAAGTGCTATGGTGTTTTAGAATCACCCTGTCACAGTTCCTGAGTCAGGCTGGATGGGGCTTGCATTAGACATATGGTAAATGTGATTCATGACAGAGACTGCAGTCATTTCTCTGCTGATTCTATGAAGGAATACAGTGACTAACCAAACTAGGGAGAGTACAGACATTGTGTGTACTTTCCAGTTTACTGAGTTAGGAAATTGCTAATGGGTTTGCATCAGACATCATGTTTTGTCTCACATTTTGTGAATTAGGCAAGATTCACAGTGTGTTTCTTTTGGAATTGAAATGGTATTTTGTTTCCACAGTGCAACTGAACTTAAATGTTCTGTTTGCAGAGGACAGTCATTTTTGTCGCATGCCTGCAAAATTCCAATTCAATATATTAAATCAGGAATGAATAAAAAAACAGCACAACTGTGCCTGTGCAGTCATTAAAGGCTCAAACTAAACTAATTCAAACTGCATTTCTTCACATACACCTTGTCAGCCTTGCCATAAATGTTTGCTTTATTTAAGCAGGCTGCATAAATATCTCCAAAACACAAAGATTTAAAAGTACCATATACTGTACAGGCAACATTTTTAAACTCTTAAAGTGCCTCTGGACTCTAAGTAATAAACACCTTCATGCAGACTGGCTCCGCTTCATCATCAGCTAAATCTTACCGAACCTACTGTCCACTTCCACTGCAGAGGAGCTCAGATTTATGATGTGGCAGCTGATGGCACCATAAACCTTAAGCACTGTAATCCTGAACACATGTAGTATCTCCTTCCCCCGACGCCAAGGAGCAGAGCAGCTCCAGTATGTCATAGCACTAATGATGTAGTGCTGGAGACTCTTCTTGTAGCACCCAGGTTACAGTCTCTCTTTTCAGATGAGCCGAGGTGCTGGGAAACACTCTGTGGCTGAACAGAGATGTAAAGAAAAAGAATAGTAAAATCAGATCTGAGTAACACTCTTTCTCTCTCTCTCTCTCTCTCTCAAACATGTATACTTCCTTAGGCGATCTTGTCTTAATTAAAATGTCAATTAAAATAAATGGTTTAAAGCAAAATGATAAATTTAGGGATTTTAAATGACATAAAACCTGTAATTTGAATAAGAGATTTTGATTTTTCAAGGAGAATGCTCTTTTTTTTTTCTTCAAAACATCTGACCCTGACTAATAAACCTTACTACTCTTGCAAAACACACCCTGACTACTCTTACCAAAAAAAGTGTTAAATACAAAATGAATCTTATATAATGTGTTGTTTATTTGCGCTATATGTACATGCTTATAATAAGTCATGTTTTGGACTTGGCCGAGAATGGAGGTCTTCTTTCTCTGTGGCTCCGGGCTGTTTGCTGGAAGCCAGGCTCCTGCAGTGCTAACATTTACACAGACGGCTATAACACCCATGTGAAGGTGGAAAAAAATTCAAAACCTGAAGGCTGAAACTGAGGGTAGAGATACAGCTCGTCTGACTAAGGCAGCATTCATCCAGGCCATAACCTCCATTTTAGGAAATTTACCACCTTGTGCTTTTCTTCTATATATGCCCTGCTTGGTCTAGTGTCTCCCCCATTTGTTTGACTTCTTTGCAGAAAGACAACAGTTTGGATTGTGACGCTATTACCATCCGATGTTTCTCCAGAGAATCTCCATAATGACAACGCAGTGCATTAAATGCCATCTGTAGGCTCCATCAACATGACTCACTGCTCTATAAGATAGACTAAGTGTTCTAAAAACTTTACTGCGTGTCATTTTACTCCCTTAATGACTTTGTATGGAGAAGGCACATGGGAAACTCATCATGTTTCAAAACCACTGAATATTATTAGAAGTTAGAACAAACATAAAACGGGTTTTGAGATTTGTTCTGAGGTTTGGTTTATTGGGTCATTGACAACACTTGTCTGTGATGTATCGGTCCAAGGCCTCCCACTCAAACAATTGCTCCTGTCTTCAAGTAAACAAGTAAGGTCAAACCACACAGCAGTATTATTACCCAGACTACCCACTCCATACTCTCAAAGCTTTGGATCTGGTAATGGATGTACAGAGAGAAAAATGTCAGCACAGCCTAGAGGCTCTTCAACTGTATCAGGGCACAAAGAGAGGAAAAAATATCAGAGTAAGAATGAATTTTAACTTACTATACTCTTACCATACTCTTAGCATGCTCTAACTATGCTCTAACCATACTTGTACCACGTTCTCACCTTCTTCTATCCATGCTCTAACTATACTCTTACCATGCTCTCGTCATGTTCTAGCCATACTTTAACCATGCTCCTGCCACATTCCCACCATTCTCCTACCATGCTCTTACCATATTTTTACTATAAACCTATCATGCTCTAACCATACTCTTAGCATATTCTTGGATGTATTGTCCAGCATGTGTTTATGCTATGTAATAACATCTGTAGTAAAAAGCACAAGATAACTGAAACTGAATAGAATTTAACTGAACTCAGTTGAACTAACCACAATGCCCCTAAGCAGTAAGAAAAGGAAGCAAACAGGAGACATTGTCTCATTATCTCTTATTATCTTATCTTTTCCTGGACAGTCATACTATCTACCTGCAAACACAAATCCCCCAGCTTAAAGGAATGGTATGTAGCATCTAGCAGTAATGGTGCCGATTACAACCAACTGAATACGCCCCTCCCAACTGAATACTTCCCTCCCAACTGAATACGCCCCTCCCAACTGAATACCTCCCTCCACTGTCGCCTCTGGCTTGCTCATAAGGGATCTGGACCCATGTATTTGTAAAGCGGCTTTGTGACAACATGTGTTG
>JAOYMR010000007.1:21005796-21024578 GCA_025802075.1 Tenebrosternarchus preto
ATATAAACACACATTATTAAAGACAATCTCATTATTAAAGACAGTCTGATAAGATGAGTTCCTTAATGATGGAGAGTGTTTGCATGAGTTGATGGAAGACTGGACAGAACTCAACTCTTGCCACCCCAGAATAGGCATTTGTTTTCACACCCAGCAGTCACTTTCCTTTGGTATGGAGCCTCGTCCAGCCCAGAAGTCAGACCAGCAGAAGTGCAATGAGAAGCTCAAACAACCCCACCTTCTCCCTTGTGGCCTCCACCGCCGCTAGCTCCATTCAAATGCCATTTGTTCTTTGAATTTAAGTGTGCCTCCAAAATACGTGATTTTTAGATCATAGTAATTATGATTCCTTTCTGTGTTTATCCATGTAAGATGATGGATTCAGCCATTCATGAATCAATTCTCAAGTGGTAACATAGGTTTGAGGTTTGGTTGCAGTGTGGTTTGGAGTAACCGGAGTACCCTCTATTTCATGCTGGAGGCAAAACACAACATATATATTTTAGAAAAGTGTCTCTTAAAAAGACCATTGGATTTAGGCAACGCTGAATGGTAGATCATGCCAACTTCTCTAATTCCAGTTTATGGCCCACAGACACACCAAACACTAAAAACCGACATGTTTTGTATCATGCTCTGAAGACCTATGGACGTTTGTTCTAAAACCGATGCATTTTCTTACTCTCTTTCACTAGAGAAGCTGCTTGTTCTCACTGTGGCCACGCAGGAAACAGATGGCTTTCTCCGCTTCATGCAGTCAGCAAAGTACTTCAACTACACTGTGAAGGTAAGACTCATGCGCTAAAATCACTCACTGTAGCTCATTTATTAATAGTATGATTAGTTATTGAGTAATTGCATTCTGACCAGTTTCACAAACATCTCCCTTCCTGTTAGAGTTGAGAAGATTGATCCCAATATGTCAACGCAGTAAACAGTGATGTGCTTTTCTTTACATCATCATTACCAGCATCAGTTTAGGCGATCCACAACCCCCCCAACATATATATATATATAAAACTATATATATGTACTAAAAGTGGTGCTTAGGGTGTCATCATAGCTATGATAAATTCTAGAAGAAGATACTGTACACACTGTAATGAAGATTCAGCTATTTTTTATTACTGTATATAAATACTGGAGTAAACATTGCCAATGCCTCTAAAATTGTCAGTGCCCCTAAACAGCATATTTTTTTATTTTTTATCAGAATTTCTTGCTACACCCATGGCAATCTCATGTACTGACCACACATCCATTTTTAATCTATATAATGTCTGGGCCAGAATGAACTGTCACAGTGGAAGCCCTGTACATTCTGACTAATGAAATGTCATAGAAATGTCATAGTCATCACAGAGTTGAACTTCATCATGATTCTCTGTGCGTATTTAATTCATTACAAGAAACTGACTGATATGTGTTTGAAACAGGCCATGATTTTATTGAAACATTTCAGTAAAGCTTGACAGGTCTGTTGACGTTGACAAATTACTGTAAATTCCAGCAGATGACAGAGAGAGTGGCCTGAAAGCCCTAAGATGATTTTACTCTGGTGTAGACCCACATATCAAGACTTAAAAAATTAGATCAAGCATTTCTCCTGTTGTCTTTTTTTCAGATGAAAGCGAAATCATAAATCGTGTGGTTTTTGCAGTTTGTCTTTGGTGTGTCCATATGTGATATTGCACCATGCCACTGTCGCTATGGAGAGGCACAGGCCTGAACATGTGTGTCGGTTTGATCCAGGTGCTGGGGATGGGTGAGGTCTGGAGGGGAGGGGACGTGGGACACTCCATCGGTGGTGGCCAAAAAGTCCGACTGCTCAAAGAAGCCATGGAGACTCTGGCAGACCAAGACGACTTGGTGATCCTCTTTGTGGACAGGTAAGTCTTGACTCCAGGTAATAATGGAGGAAACATTTATATCTATATTAAGATTTATGACATAATATATAGCAGACACCCATGTCCAGATAAGTTTGTCTGGGTATTAGCTGTATGATTTAGTTAGACTCAGACCTAGATTTCCTACTAAAGGACACATTTTCCACGGATAAAACAAAGCACTTCTAGAATATGCTCTGAAAACAATCTGAAAACGCAAATACTGCAAAAGTAAATGATTTGTTTTTGCTTGGAGTCTAGAGCTTAATTACAGATTCAAGTTAAATAAAAGACAGATGTTGATACAGGCAAACACACATACTATGTGTTTTTTGAATACACTGTGTGGCAAATGTATGTGGACACCTGATGCCTGACTATCACACCCATCCCATCAAAAAACCATTGGCAATGATGTTGAATGGCGCCTCTCCCCCACCTTACAGCTATATGTAACGTAGGGCTGGTATATGGAGAACACATATGTGAAGTGGTACTGCTACTGAATTGCAGTTCCGACTCAGGAGAGCCTGTATCACTCATTACAGCAGAAGAAATTGAGGTATGCACCTGGTAAGGAGGTAAGGAGGTGTAGATATTTTAATAAACTGACAACACATAAGAATACAAAAAAGACAGAAACTGAGAACTAAAGCATTGAAGAGACTAAACAAACAGGTGCATACACGATCTGACATAACCGAACTAAACCAGAGTAAAACTAAATAAACAGGGTCAGGACTAAGATAATTTAGGACCATTTAGAGGGAACACAAGTTAAACACAACACAGCAACATAAAGAAGCTAAATGAAAGGACATTCATTTAGAAACAAATTAAGACACTGAACACAAGCTAAGCAAACCAAACAAACAACAAGAACATGATATATGTCTTGATTATAATAGGACGTGAAAGGGAAAAGGGGAAAGGAACAAAACAAGCATGGAGAAGCAGGTAGAGATAGAGGAAGAGAACTAGTAGACAAAGAACCAGCTAAGAAACCAGAACAGACCAGACTGAGAACCAGCAGGAAGGAACGAAGAGCACAAACTTGAGAACGCAAGAGCAAAAACCAGCAACTAATCAAACCCTGAGAAGCTTAAATACAGGAAACCAGTGAAGAGAAATAAGAGTGAGTGAAAGGATAGAAAGACAAAAACAGAAAGAGAATAAGAACGGGAAGGAAAACCAGGAATGGAACAAGGAACATGGAGAGCAGACATGACGCTATAATAGCTTCCGTTATTCTGGGAAAGTTCCCCACAAGTTTGGAGCGTTTCTGTGGGGATTTGGGCCCAGTCACTCAAAAGAGCATTTGTGAGGACATGAAGGTCTGGTCCATGATGAACATTCCAGTTCATTCCAGAGGTGTTCACTGAGGTTTATCTTGCTTTGTGTACAGGGGCACAGTCATACTGGAACAGGAAAGAACCTTCCTGAAAACTGTTGTCACAAAGATGAAATATATTTGTATTCTGTAGTATTAACAATATAATTTACTGGGACTAATGGGCCCAGACCATGAAAGACTGCCCCTGACTGTTATTCCTCTACAACCAAACTTTACTGTTAGCACTGAGCATTCCGGTAGACCCCGCTGGATTCTTCCAAGCCCAGATTCATCCGTAAAATTCTTGTTCATGATTCCAGGGAACATGTTTCCACTGCTCCAGAGTGGTGGTGTGCTTTACATCACTCCAGACTGATATCTGGCATTGTGCTTGGTGATCCCAGTAACTATGGAAACCCAATTCATGTAGCCCCTCGGATTTTGCTGCCAGAGGCATTTTAGGACTCTGTAGTCATGCAAAAGAAGATGGGTGAATTTTACAAGTTTAGCTGAAGGCATACCACTCCACAGCTTGGCTGCTCTGGCTCTTGGTTGATGAGACTAGATCTAGCAGGGCAGATATTTGATGAACTTGTGGTTAAAATGGCATTGAATGACAGGGCTATGTTTAAGGTTACTAAGCGTTTCCCTGCACCCCGTCCTGCTGCCAGTGTTTGTGTATGGAAACTACACCAGGTATAGAACAACAAAAAAAGATGTAGAAAAGATGAAGATAATCATTAGATAGGCAATACTGAAGGTAATTCCAAACAAACATTAAAACAGTCCAAATACCAAAGATACTCGTTAATGTTAAACATTAATCAATGCCAATGCATGTCAAATATTAAAGTGCATTAGGCAACAACACTTGGACATTAAATAATTAGTGAAGAATATTATAGACATAAAGAAATTAGTTAATAACACTTAGTATATATTTGTAATTCTAAGTGTTCCTCAAGCTCTTATTGAAGCGTTAGTTGCTATAGTGAATTTGGAAGAATTGTTTATCTGAAAGGGGAAATTTCAGGGAAAGTATCCTGCTGGGGATTTAATCAGGCCTGTGTGGTGAAATCCAGGCCAAGGCTTCCATTTTCCACACACTCGGGGTACTGTACCCCCTCCCCTCCCTGGGTCTCTCATTAATGCTTTTGGTTCAAAAGCGATTCGACTCTTTGCTTTCCATGCAGGCCAGATGCCTTTTGGACCAGTGCTGCTGTGAAAAAGCAATTCTGCATGATTTTATCTGGCTTACTTTGTCATTTGTATCATTATGGGGCTAAATTTTGCCTGGGATATATTTTCATGTACTTAACAAAAATCTCAACTTTACTTTATAATTAAATCTACAATGAATCAATTTACAGTGGAATGTGAGATCATATCTGTTTTTATCCAAGCATGGCAAAAGAAAAACGGAATATACGCAGCACACCTCAAAATAACTGGGTAAGAGCAAAGCACTTTCATTGAGGCACAGCAGTGATATTCTATTAAAATAATTCCTACTTCCCAAGGCTGGTAGTTTTTTCTGGGTTAACTTGATCAGCTGGAGTAAATAGGCTCTCGTTTAAATCCATTACTGAGGTGAAATTATGGTGTGTCCATTTATAATGAGCATATGGCAACGCCCAGCTTTGCTGAGCAGGTCTGACTCTGAGCTTTCGAAAATGACATTAATTACCATGATTATAGTGTAGACATGATCCTGCAGTGCCATCTCCATACCTAGATGAAGCACGCACTGTTCTTTGGATTTTCACCTTTCCGTGATTCCTGCAGTTCTTATTATAGATCTCTCTAATTTAAGGCTGCTAATTATAAATGTAGACTTGGAGGTATGCTCCAGTCCTCTTTAATGGCTTTGGAAAGTTTATAATAACAACCTTCACTTAAACATTACTGACTAGTGAATAGCCAGGCTTGTGTCTAACCAAAATATTCATAAAAGAGTAAAGAGCAGATTTCACTTCTCCTCAGTCCACTTCTCTGAGATGAGAGGATGCTAGCATTTGGTGAAAGGCTGGCTGACGTGCGCTTCACGCAGTGAAGGAACGACGAGAGTGTCAGGAGGTTCTTTGAGGTCGAGAGCTGAATCAGAGCTGCGCTCACGTTATCCGAGGGCACATAGCTGAACTGGGAACAGCCAGAGGTCACGGCATGCAGGTGCAGGCCAGATGGCCTGTGTGCATGAAAGGAATGTCCAGCTCTTTAGCCGTAGTCCACTTCCGCTTTGGACATTTTTATAGGAGACCACAGCATCATGGGTATTATTAGTTACTGCAGTATGTGCCAAATACACTTCCCATAATCCTGGCAGATGGAGTATGGTGATGTCACCAACACCTCTATCACCTCCACATTTGACAGTACTGGGTGAATGCAGTAGATCCTTCCATAAAGATCCTTCCATAAAGATTTACTGACTAAAATGTAAAATTTCTATATCGTGTGATGGTATAGTTTATTACTTAATAAAATATGTCTCTCTCTGTCTTTCCCACTTCCTATATCTTTCTCTCTCTCTCTCTCACTCTCTCTCTCTTACTTCACCTGTCTCTCTCTCTTTTCTCTCTCATTAGCTATGACGTGATCTTCGCAGGGGGACCAGAGGAGATGTTGAGGAAGTTCCAGCAAGCCCATCATAAGGTGTTGTTTGCCGCTGAGGGTGTGATCTGGCCGGACACGCGCCTCGCAGAGCGGTACCCCTATGTCCGCAGCGGGAAGCGCTTCCTCAACTCTGGAGGTGGGCACTGGGGGTGCTCGGAAACTAGGGAATAAGGGATAAGGAGATTTTGCTGTTTGTCACCCATGGTGATGTTTACAAATGCCTTTGTCATACAGGAAGCATAAAGCAGTGAAGTTTTGTTTTGTCAACAGAATTCCTCACCCCTCCCAACACACACAGGGATTCTGCTTGTAATAAAAAGTGTGTTGCTAGTCATTCATTGGTTATTAATACTTGCTTGATTCTTTGCCAGTATTTCTCTACCAGGAAGGTCCCCGCTGCATTGAACAAAACACACACACACACACACACACACAGACACTGCAATGTGGGAGGTCGGCCTTTAACAGCACATGTACTGAATCTCTCCCTCACACAAGGTCATGGCCTCCAGCCGTTTCCATTCTGGTTACATGGTTCAGAATGCCACAGTGCACGTGTGCAGCTCTGCTGTGTTTGGGATGGTAGGATTCATGTGATCACGCCGAGATCAGCCAAACGCTGCAGCTTCATCATCTGCTTTTCTGAACAGAATAGAGAAGAATAGATTTTAAAAAAAGGTTTGAATAGAGAATAGAGCCTTTTATTTGTAAAGCCAAGAGCCATGACAAGACTGTGGTATTTCCTTAAGGACACTAGCATGCTGTGTGTGTGTGTGTGTGTGTGTGTGTGTGTGTGCATGTGAGTGAATGGGAGTTTGTGAGAGTGTAAGTGCGTGTGTGCGTGCATGTGTTTGTGTGTGACTTTGCGTGTGTGCGAGAGGAAAAAGATCAACGCTCATGTGGGCACACTCTACTCTCCTCAGCCATCACTCCTCCACCTCCCCGTGTGTCTTTGCTCTGCTTTATCTCCATCCCTGCTTCTCCACCCTCCCCGTCCTCTTCTCGTCTCCAGCTAAAGCATCTGCTCCATCAGCCTGTGGTCTTCGCTGCCCCGGAATCGCTGTGTTTACTCTGCCTGCTATTTTGAACGGCTGAATTATGGCTTAGGCTGTGGTGTACAAGGAGTCTTGGGCACCTCCTGTTTTGCCTGGACAGAAGTGCAGAATTAACATGAGGGCTTTATTTATGTTGGGCTTCCTGTTCGATACGCTGGGGCCTGAGAGAGTGAGGCCTGTTCATGTCACTGCTGTCATTCGACACACTGAAGTGCCAAATGTTGTGTTGGTTTTGGACTGGACCCAGTAAAGCCAAAAAGAAATGATCCACAAGCTTCAGTCTAGGAGCTGAAGACTGAAGGTCTTGTGTGATTATGTGTGTGTGTGTGTGTGAGAGAGACAGTGTGTGTGTATGTGTGAGAGAGAGAAATAGAGGGAGAGACAGAGAGAGCATGTTTGTGTGTGAGAGCACGCGTGTGTGTGTGTGTGTGTGGGGGGCACGTTTTGGCAGTATATGTGTATCTTCTTGATCTTGCCATCACAGGGTACATGTGTTACACTGTCAGAAAGAAAAGGTCATCTTGTTTAAGAGAAAAAAAATGGATTGAAACCACATGTCTTAATCCCTTTACATCTGTGTTGAACTACAGCTTCCGAAAATGTTCTCCCTGTAGGATTGCAGTTTACAGCTCAGTTGTAAAGAAAAAAAAAATCCCTGCCACCACTTTCTTTAACAGAGAAGGCAAATTAATGAATTCAGTGTGCTAAGTGTGTCATGTCTACTTTTTTGTTTTTTATTATTAAGGTTTTGTTTATATTATTGACATCTGTTATGTACAAAAGACAAGATTAGAACTGAACAAATCCCTCTGGTTATTTGAGGACACTTGATCAGTGTCACTCTGCCTATGAACAAAACCTTATAACTGAGCATTTATATATTGAACCAAAAAAAATTCAAGGTTAGGGCTAGGGGCGTATTTAATATTTGTATAATTGCGTCATTGATTTATTAAAGTACTCTTTTTTTTCTTTTCTTTTATTGTTTTCCTCTGACATCATTCCCATATTCAAAAGCATACAGTATATGATGGCTGGAAATATTATGTTTAGCGCCTATTTTAAATAGGAAAATGAAAATATGTGTGTAGATATCAGCATGGTAGACTAAGAAAAACTAGAATCAGATATTTTCTGTTAGGTCCCATTATGTGGTAAAAAGCTTCTGTCTTCTGCAGAGTGACATTTCCATGCTCTGAAATGGATGTGCTATACACATTAAAGCCGTGTGATTCAGCTGTGGACGGGGGGGGGCAAAGCAACAACAACAACAATTACAGGTTACCATGGCGATATGCCAGCAGAAATGCTGTATGTTCAACCCCATGTATGTGTTATGTTGCCCAGACGCCCTGTTTGAGCTGTGCGAGTTGGAGCTGATCTGCTTGCTTCAGTGCACTGTGCCAGATGTGGCACCCTCCAGGGCTCTGGGACTGGTGCGATGGTATGCCCTAGATGCCAGGCACTCCCAGACCACATAATTGACACGCAGGAACCGCCACGTCTGGCCCTCCCAAAACTCCAGCCCTTTGCACGCCTCATTTAAAAGCCCAAACTTTCCTTTATTGAAACGCAGGCCATAAAGACGCTGTCATGTTGTTTGCAGGCTTTATGGGCTATGCGCCTTTCATAAACAAGTTGGTGAGGCAGTGGGACCTGCACGATAATGACGACGACCAGCTCTTCTACACCAAGATCTACCTGGACCCCCTGCAGAGGGTGAGAACGTAGCTTCGGCCCGTGTGCGCCAACAGCTCAGCTACTGAACAAGATGTTTCTGTAAACCCAGCTCATAACCTGACCGCACGCTTAAGAAACGCACAACACACCGAACCAAGAGAAAACAAACTAACTGCTTTAAAATATATGCTCGAATCTCCTTGAGGAAAGAGGTCACATGGTCACTCAACTGTATTTTTATGTGTGTGTGTGTGTGCGTGTGTATTTTAGGAGAGTCTTAATATGTCTCTGGACCACAAATGCCAGATATTCCAGAATCTCAATGGGGCAGTGGGTGAGTGAATTCCAGATATTTGTTTGTAAACAGATTCAAGAGTGATTCTTTGCCCAGAAAAGCAATGTTGTTTTGGCTACAAAAGTGTGGTGCTAGCTGTCATATTTTCAGATCGTCTTTCAAAATTCATCCTTCATGTACCAACAGACAGCATGTCGGGTGTCTGGACTGTAATGAAAAGTGTCCTATATCAGGCTGTGAAACTGTGCATGTTTTGCTTGTAGATGAAGTTTTGCTGAAGTTTGGCACAGAGAGAGTTCGAGTCAGAAACACTGTCTTTGACAGCCTCCCTGTCATCATCCATGGCAACATAAACACCAAAGTAAGTGGCTTCCTTCCTCCTCGATTCAGAGAACACTCTGGGTGTAAGGACCAGATCTGAGCCAGACCAGCTGCCTCATTTCCTGTCCGTCATGTCTGAAGTCTGTTCCCAAACAATTCACTCCTCAGCAAGCTTACATGATTTCTCCATTAAGACCTCCTGTCTTGGACCTGAGACCTTGCGATTTCAACACAATCTGTGAGGGGTGACGTTTTTCAGGCTTCTAGAGAATGTAGCTGATAGTTTACTGGAGGACGAGAGCCCGGTGCCAAGAATGCAGTCTTATTGCTAAGCTTGTCTCAGTTCCAGGAATGGCCTGGTAGAATGTTTGGCTGACACAGTAATCTCATCCCCTGAACAAGCCTTTGCTTCTCTCCTCACCTCTCCAGCCTGCTCTAGTTTCCATGATGGCTTTAGCAAAACCCACCCAGCGATGAGTCATCGTCTCCTGACCCTCAAACATCTGTTTGCCTTACCCCTAATGATTGGTCATTAACACAAAACCTCCATTATCAGCCAAGAGACCTGCCTCTGCACTCCTGCACCCAGGGAGTATGGCGTAGGTTTTGCCCTGTGGATGTGAAGCCCGCAATGGGCAAACCCATGCAGGTCCCTTGGGAGGGGCAGACACAGGGCTGCAGCACCCATTACTGGCATACGAATGAACTTTCACACAGCAAGGCACTTAGGAAGCCGCAACAGCCATGAGTTAATACCAGGGAGGGACGAAAGCTGTCTGGTTTATGTCTCCTGTCTTCTTCTAAACAATACCAGCTTCCCAGTTTCCCTTTTACCCCGCTGACCCCACGAATCCCTGGGGAACAACACACTGGCTCCTAATGCGGCTGTGTTTATTATTCAATGATTATAACTTTAACTGTATGCAAACATTGCAAAGGGCTGCATCTGCTGGACATCTGTCAATCATCTGGACGTTGCTGGACTGGACAGACGATAACCCATTTCATTTTATGGTGCTGGCTTCCACACATAAAAGCCTAGAATGCTGTATCAACAGGGTGTAGTGAACATGTCCATCTCCATTAGCTTCTGTGTGTTCACTGCTTTTCTCTTTCTGTTTAACTTTCCTTCTTTCTGCCTCTCTTTGTTCCTCTCTGCAGCCCCTTGTTAGTATGTCTAAAAATCATTGATGATTTATGTTGTTTGTTTTATGTCTGCCCTTACCCTTTTATCTTGGTGTACTTATATACTAGAACGTCACCCAGTTATTATATGCTATAATACTCTAGACTTAGATGTGCTTTGGCTGTAGAATGAGGCAGAACCAAAGATGATTTAGGTCTGATGTGACCACTGGACGTTGGACAATTTTTAGGGGAGTTACTGTATTTAAGCCTCATTTGTTCACTTTGACTTCCTGACTGCCCATATGTGCCCTGTTGATATGCTGTAAATCAATGCTGTTGAGGGATATGGGTGCACTTACAAAAAAAAAAAAACAACAGCAAAAATGATAGGCTAGTATATCAATGTAAATTTGACAGTAGGAACCATTTTGGTCTCCTCTCGCTTGGTGTGTCAGGAGAACATTTGAGATGAAGTGGACATTTCACTTCCTTGACATCCTAGAAAGCAGCAGGCTACCCACCTCTCAACTGTTTACAGCACACAGCTCAATCTTTATTTTTATTTACTTTTTAAGATGTATTTTTATATATTTTCTTCATAATGCTGTACTTTGTTTTCCTCTTCATAATAATTCCATGTAATTTTTGCAGATTTATTTGAACTACTTGGCCAACTATGTCCCAAATGCCTGGAACTACGACCAAGGCTGTAGTGTCTGTGACCAGGACACTGTAGATTTGTCTCAACTCACAGTGAGTCAACCATCATGAACTGACACATTTATCTCTTTACATTTCTACATAACAAAAAAAAAGAATCTTACTGAGTCAACATATGAGATCAGATCCTCCCATATGTTTGTTCATATGTTCTTTTATTCAAGTATATACATACAATAGGTATAAAGCCACCTATGTCTCTGTTCTTCATTTGTGAATTTCGATGTTCTAGGACTCAATAGCTATACAGAGCACATCCAGCAATAACAGACAACTCGCTGTGTGCTTCCTCCAGACCCTTATTAAAGAAACACAAACTCTACTGGGGATCCACTCTAGGAAGAGGAAGCTCCTTCATGCTGTGGTTTAGGGAATGGCTTTCTGGTTTAGAGAAGGTTTCACTTAAAAGGGTGTCACCGCACAGCAGGCTGCTTTTTAGTGGGTTACCCAGTACGGGATCTGTGCACAGGGTAAGTTACAGCGGCTGTTCTGAACATTTGTTCAGGGAGACTGTGCCAAGCCAGGCGGAGGACAGCTCCAAACCGAGGGAGGGACGGAGGGAGGGAGGGAGAGAGAGAGAGAGAGAGAGGCTCAGATCTGTCTGTTGTGTCTGTCACTTGGCGTCTGCCACCCTTCCTCACCCCTGACTCGGTCACCATGCAGTAATCACTGCCACATTGCACTGAGGGGAAGGTGCAGCTTCTCAAGATCCCAGAGGAATGCAGGAGTTGACTGAACGCATTCTAAAGGAGCTAGCTGTAAATGAATGAGTGCTAAAGGAGCTAGCTGTAAATGAATGAGTGCTAAAGGGGTTAGCTGTAACTTAATGAGCGCTAAAGGAGCTAGCTGTAAGTGAATGAGTGCTAATGAGTGCTAAAGGGGCTAGCTGTAAATGAAGACCACTACAATGATGTTTTTATAATGATTCTGACTTGCTATTTGTTATGAAGTAACTGTCGTCAGTGTTTACCAGGATGTGTAGAAATTACCTTAGCCCTGTAGCATCACTCTTTTGTCTCACTGTTCCTGCCCTGTATAGGAGTAACGCTGTGTTGTAATAACCACCTCAATTACCTCAGCCGAGCTGTAAGCGCTGTATCACTAGCCCACCCTAGCTGTATATGCAGATGTCCATCCATGCCACTGAAGGAGAAACACTTCATGTTAAACCTGAGTGATGCCTGAGTGTCTAATAAATGACAATCTTGTCGTTCACTTAAGGAACAGTTAGCGCTGTACCCTGACTAGCAAGACTCGAGAATGTTCCCACGCAGATCAGCACAGCCTACTTTTCGTTCTCCTCGGCCAAAGTCGGTTTTGTCTCATTCCACAGTAATTGCCTTTTTTCTGGTACTGTGTGGTGAGCTCCAGAATCCAGGCTCTTCAAGGATGTTGGTCTTTGCGCGGGGACCATGTAGTCAGGCCTACTCTCTCCGTCACTGCACAACCGAGTCCCGCCGTCTGCTCTCAGCTTCTCATGCCGGCTTTGCAGGCCTTGGAAGGGGCCTGCTTCTGTCTAGGAATGACTTCAGCCACATTTCCTCAGCCTCCTCCACCCATTGAACTCTCGGTCAATGACAGTTTAAGAACCTCTGGCTCGGCAAGCGAAAGCTCTGTCCCTCCATCGGAGCGGCACGGAGCCGAGGTGGGCCGCGTTAATTACACGCCTCCGTGCCGTGTCGCCTTTTTATCTCACGGCCAGGAGATCGTCAGCGTCTGTCCCGTGCAGACTCCAGCGCAGCGTCATGGGAAATCAGCGCTGGCTGGCGGGACTCCTGCCTCTTCCAGCACAAGCTGGCTGCTTGCGGCTCTTTGGACTCACAGATCAGGGAAACTGTTCTGTCTACTTAAGAGCAGGGTTGTGACTCACCAGAGTCTTGAGGCATGATCTCAGTGGTGTAGATGTGTAGACCGCACACTAGCAGTTCAATTGAGCTACGAGCACGTTTGTAGGACGTCCTATACGGATTGGCTGTTCATTTGCACTGCTTCAAATACAGCATCTGACAATGACATAAGATAAGCACAAATGGCTGTTTTGAATTGCTAAAGAAATTTTGAACAGTGCTCTTCAAGTTTCCTTCTATCCAAACAGGAGTATCCACGCGTGAGAGTGGGCGTGTTCATCGAGCAACCCACTCCATTCCTGCCCGAATTCCTGCAACGGCTCAGGACCCTGGATTATCCCAAAGATAAACTGGACTTGTTCTTCCATAACAGCGTGAGTGTGCTGCTGCGTTTATGACGGAAAGTGGCTCCATCTTGTAGATGGAGCTTCAGACTAATCTGCCTCAGACACCCTTCTCCCCTCTCTCCTACTCCAGGAGGTTTATCATGAGAAGCACATGCAGGCCTTCTGGCAGGAGAACAAAGACGTGTTCGGGAGCTTTAAGGTCATTGGCCCAGAGGAACAGCTCAGCCAGGGGGAAGCGAGGAACCTGGGCATGTAAGCCCCTCCTTTCCACTGCTCAACTTTATAAGTCCAGCTTCAAAAATGTGTTCAAAGACAAGGCCAAATTACAACGCAAATGAAAGCTAATGTTATGATCAAAGAAAATCCGAGGTTTTCATTGCGTGCCAGAAAACATTCAAACAGCTCTTAAATAAGAAATATTAGAATACTGTCAGAAAATAAAATGACACTAAGACATGAGAATGAGAATAAAGCAGGATAATTATTATATTTTGAAGAACAACTCTGGACCAATAGACTCAATCTTACAATGGAGATGGATAATGTGCAAGATAGATTATAGTCGATAGTTTTTAAGATAATATGAATCAATTAAGAAATAAAATTAGCCCCCCCAAAAAAGAGAAAGAAAAGGTCCTTTTATGTGCTAGGCAAGATTAATTGCCTCATAAGTTCTATAACAGATGTCTTCCCAAGATAAGACCAGTTAGGGTCTGATTTGCAGTTCATAGCACAGTTTTGCTTTATTATGGCACTCAGAGACCAGGTGCAGCCTGTAGCATAATGTGGTCTCTTTAATTGACCCTGACTAGCTCAGCGCAGTACTCACATATCCAGCACTTGGCTCATTGAAGCTCGGCTCAAGCACAAAGCCCTGTGAGCTGTTCTTGCATGCCTGTTCTTAAATGCAGCGTATTGAAGCATTGCCCTGCCCACATACACAGGTGGACCGGCCGTATGTGTGGAATGCACTGGTCGTCAGGGTCACGGTTGCCATAGTGCTGACTCACTAGAAATGCTTCTTCAATGTAAAGGACCTTTTGTTTGGCAACCTCATGAAGGCTGATTCATTAGACTGTTTTTGCAGTCCAGGACTAGGGTGCAATGACCTTGAGAAAAAAGTTATGTTTATAGAAATTAGGTAAATTTGATGAAAATGAATGAATCAGAAATAAGCAATGAATTAAAGAACTAAAACAACCAGCAGCACTACTGAAAGCTTGATTCGTATTTTCTTTGTGCCTCTGTTAATCAGGGACTTGTGCCGAAGAGATCCTGCCTGCAGTTACTACTTCAGCATCGATGCTGACGTCATGCTAACCAACAGACAGACACTGAAGCTTCTCATAGAGCAGAACAGGTACATAGCCATGACACCCACAGTACCATTCTGGAAGCTTCCACATGATCCGTCTGGAGTGTCTGCTTGAGGGACGGTATCCCTCGTTTTCGGGAAACCACGGGAATGTCGACACCGTCCAGAACGAAACTCCCTTGCCGCTTAAAAATAAGCACTGGTGACTTCCTGTTTTCCTTCGACGTTTGGAAACAGGGTACGTCTGCCCAAGCTTTGAAGTGACATTTTGCATTAGACAAACGTTATTGCGATTTACTTTGCTTCAAACCCACCGCCTTGATGATCAAATGAGACCAGCTGCAGGTTCTATGGCTCAGAGTTTATGCCAGCCTTCCGCGCTAAAGACAAACCTCTGCTTAGATATTTAAGGAAGCCATGGGAATTCTCACTGCTGGCACTGAACGATGGAACGAAAAAACGCACATCGCAATCTTAGAAATGTGGCTTTTTATTGTCTCACAGGCACATTGTTGAAGGACACTATAATTTTCTGTGATGCATTTTCAATGACATGTTTTTTAGTAGCGACGTTTTTTATGTGAGCTGGCAGTATCATGTTTCTTCACCAGGCTGTAATTCTCACCAGTACACGCGGAACAGAAAACAGTCTGTATGGACAAGCCAACAGCTCTTGAATTCTGAAATAATAAATTCCTTATTTGCGCTTCCTTATTTGGTAGCTCAGTGGTTAAAGCACTCGGCTAGTAATCTGAAGGATTGCTGGTTCAAGCCCCAACTTTGCCAAGTTGCCACTGTTGGGCCCCTGAGCAAAGCCCTTAACCCTCAACTGCTCAAGATGTATACAGGCATAATGGTAAGTCGCTTTGGATAAAAAAAAGCATCAGCCAAATGCCATAAATATATGTATCCTTTAAAGTTCACCTGAACCTTCACTCGGTCAGCATCTGTTATTTGGTTTCTAATCGTAGAGTGTAAGTGTGTGGTGTTAAGCACAGTACTGCCAGGTTTGTTTGGTGCACAGCCTCCCCGACATTCATCCTGAGAGGTGCACACTCTTCTGACGCCTCTCCGCTTTTGCCCCTTCAGGAAAATCACCGGCCCCCTGGTCACTCGTCACGGCAAGCTGTGGTCCAACTTTTGGGGGGCCCTGAGCCTGGATGGCTATTACGCGCGGTCGGAGGACTACATCGACATTGTGCAGGGGAGACGCCTGTGAGTCTGAATATCACCCAGAATTCACAGGGTGTTGCACTCTCTGGCTTTCTCAGATTGGATAATGCTAACTTACTTCCTGTACGACCTGAGTCAAAATCACCGCATGCAGAAGGACACTCTGGCCTGTGAATCTGGTTAACAACTCACATGTTGCGTGTATAAGTTAAACTTTCATAAAAGAACAGAATGTCACTACAGAAGCAAAATGGATAACATTCTGTCCGCTAGCATTAAATAACAAAACCAGGCAGAACCATTTGTCTGTCACACGTGAGAAGCTAAAAGCAGCATTTAATGAAATGGCAACCATCAATCAGGCAATATGAAGTACTGCGGTGTGGAAACAAATGCCTTTTCTTCATCTCTCTGTAACAGTGGTGTGTGGAACATTCCCTACATGGCTCATATTTACCTGGTGAAAGGCGAAGTTTTGAGGGGTGAAATGAAAGAGAAGAACGTGTTTGTCCTGGAGAAGCTTGACCCTGACATGGCCCTGTGTAGAAATGCCAGGGAAAGGGTGAGTCCCACAGCACATTAGCGTGTTAGACAAGACAAGATTCCATTCAGAAAATCTTAAAGGGCATGTTCACTTGAAAATGAGTTCATAAGTGATTTGTTATGTGACCTAGTGAAGCACTGATTCATAAGTGTTTGGTAACTTTACATTTAGTGCACTGCATGCCTTCTAGCATTGTATGATTTAAGTACATTTGGCAGGCAGCTATAATTTCTATTGATGTAAATGCCTCCACAAGACTCTTGAGAGCTGTTCAGTTGTATAGGAATTGCTACATTTGTCATTGCCATGTTTCCTAATGCCTTTAAATAATTCCTGCACTTCTGGGCAAAAAAAAATGTGACAAGTGCGATGAGTGTATGTCAGTGTGTGCTGAGTGAATTTGTGTAGAGTGTATCAGTGTTTTACCAGTGTGAGCTGAGTGTTTCAGTGTGCGCTGAGTGTCAGTGTGTGCTGAGTCCCAATGTGTGTTGAGTGTGTGAGTGTGTCAGTGCGTGTTGAGTGTGTGAGTGTGCGCTGTGTGTCAGTGTGTGCTGAGTGTGTGAGTGTGCGCTGTGTGTCTGTGTACTGAGTGTGTGAGTGCGTGTTGTGTCGGTGTGCGTTGAGTGTGTGAGTGTTCGCTGTGTGTCAGTGTGTGTTGAGTGTGTGCTCTGTCAGTGTGTGCTGAGTGTGTGAGTGTGCGCTGTGTGTCTGTGTGTATTGAGTGTGTGAGTGCGCGTTGTGTCAGTGTGTGTTGAGTGTGTGTGTGTGTGCTGTGTGTCAATATGTGTTGAGTGCATCAGTGTTTTGTCTGCACCCTGCATGGTCTCTCGTAGTTTACTGTAACGTCTATAGTGCATTTGAGGTCTTTCCTCTATAATTGCTTCTAATCATCCCCTAATCTTCACCATTGTCCTTTGAACTCTGTGAGAATGAGAATGTCTGTCTTTCTTTATTCTCCTTCACTTGTCCAAATCCATAATGCAAAGCTTCCCAGTTCCATCCCCAGACTTCCTTGCTTGTTCTGGTTTGAATTGTTGTTTGTTGTTTATTCCCGTTTTGACTCCTAACACACTTGACACATCAAGTGCCGGTCACTCGATCCACGTGTGTGTCCAGAGTTGGTCCAGAAGAAACCGTGGACGAGCCGGAGATCAGAAAGTACCAGGAGGGGCAGCTGCACCTCAAACGTGTCTACATACCTGTCCAATAGACTCACAGCATGCTTTATTACCCTCTTAACATGGAGCCTGAGTCTCCCAAGATTGGCCTAGACTCAAGCTTTGGCTTGAACTCTTCCCTGCTCTGCATGCAATAGATGACCAAGCCGTCTGGTTCACTGATGCTGGTCTTGCTTTGTCCCGTACAGCCATCTCCTCTCTGCCGAAGGGGCATCATGCTCATGTCTTTCTCCCTGTCATTCTCTTGTTTTCAACCAAAGACGTTACGAAATTGACATGGTGCTTTTCCTTCATTTTAGACAATACAAAGAGAGAAAGACTCTCCTTCTCCGGAGTCATTCCATATGCTCAGAGCCCCAAAGGTTTTTTATATATATATATATATATACTTTTTGATTACATTATTTCTTCTCTTAAATGAACATAAACATGCTTTATGCTGTTATGAAACAGAAACATCACTTTTCCAAATGGTTCGCAAGTGACTCATTAGTGACAAAACTAACCTTTTATGTGGATTTTTTTCAGTATTCTGAACATGCAGTAAATCCTCATGTTATTTGGACTATTGTATATCATATTATGTGCGTAATCTGACTAGATACAGATGACGCACTGTATACTGACCATATAACAAATATATAACAGATTTGCTATAAACAATAGAGAAAAGAACCTGCATGTCCGTATAAGTAAATTCTGTTTTTATGATCTGTAACCCATAACATTAGATTGTAGTTGCATGTCCTCATGCGTGGTGGTTCATAGTCACCCTTAATGATCCTGAGATTGTTTTTGGAATGCATCCTGCAAGACAGATGCATTCAGAATCTCTGCCCAATCCTTTGTAAAAGTGATGCTGCCAACTGAAATTTTGAAGACTTCAATCTGCTTTTTTATTGGAGCTGGAGAAGAAAGCACCTGTTCTCTGTCAGAGATGACGTGTGGGAGTGTTTAAAGCTATCTTCCTTCTTAGAGTGAGGTTGGCCGTGGAGAAGGCTGATAATGATCAAGAAACAATGATGGTCACCAGCTTCCCATGATTGCCTGTAGTAACTGCTCTCCCCAACAGCAAAATCCCCAAGCACGCCAATAACATAAATCTTATCCCACCCTTGACCCCTTGACTTATTTCAACCTAGGCAACAACCCTTGCAAACGCACTCCAGTGCAGTCCTAATAACATCTTAGGTGACGTGCTGTCGTTCGAAGATTTGTATCACAAAATCACCATGTACATCAGTGCTCAGAGCGTGAGAGCTGGTCCAGATGTGGGGGGGGGGGGGGGGGGGGGGGGGGGGGGGGGGGGGGGGGGGGGGGGGGGGGGGGGGGGGGGGGGGGGGG
>JAOYMR010000007.1:21024678-21035631 GCA_025802075.1 Tenebrosternarchus preto
GCTTTTTAGATGGAAGGAAATAACAGTCCCTAATGTCCCTCAGATTTCCCAATAGCACTATGTTCCTGACTCCGCCTTCCCTGCAAATTTGCAACAATCCAGAAAGGAGCTTGGATTAGCATTGATTGTATATGTTGCAGATGTAGAAATACTCCCTGGCTAGTTTTCACAGTGTTGTAGTGCTTTCTCTGATAATCAATGCTGTCTTTTTACTCATTAAATGCTTCAGTGACATAATGTCATTGTCATAAGTTATCAGAAAGTTTTCTGCCATGTTGACGTCATGTAAAATCTTGCTTTATTTGTATTTTTCCATTAATCTTGAGAGTCAAGGTTTATTTATTGGCTTTCTTTGTGCCCTACAGGGTGTTTTCATGTATATTTCCAATCGTCATGAGTTTGGAAGGCTCATTTCTACAGCTAACTACAACACTTCTCACTTTCACAATGACTTATGGCAGTTATTTGAGAACCCGGTGGTAAGTGGACAGATGTTTTTCCTTATCATAAAACCGTTCATATGAAAACAATGCTGCAACACGAACAATGACGAACTTCGTCATCTTTAGCTCTGCCTAAATAAAGCTGGTAGCAGTGCCTGTGAGGTGTTTGGCTGAACCTCTCGCTGACTTGTTGGCTGAAAGCAAGAAGTGCCTACAGGGTCTTTCACTAGATGAAAACAGACTGCACTGTTTCTGTTTCTCCTGCAGGACTGGAAGGAGAAGTACATCCATCCCAACTACACTCAGATATTTACGGAGAACCATGTGGAACAGGTACTGGCATGGCTCCCAGACCCATCACAACTACTGGATCATAACCAGTTATGTGTTCTCCTGTGTACAGGTTTCTGGCTTAAGGCAATATCATGTTCTATTGAGAGAAACTTAAAGAAACAGCCATGTTCTGTGTCAGAACAGAAACCTTGCCCTGATGTCCCTCCAGCCTTCCACTGAACACTGTACATCCTACATTCAATAGTGTTTAGCTGCCTGGACTGATATAGACGTGCCAAGCCTTAGTATTTGTTTGTGTGTGTGTGTGTTTGTTTGTATGTGTGTCTGTGTTTGTGTGTGTGTTCACAGCCATGTCCAGATGTGTTCTGGTTTCCTGTACTGTCTGAGCGGGCCTGTGACGAGCTTGTTGAGGAGATGGAGAACTATGGAACATGGTCTGGTGGAAAGCATGAGGTGAGTCAAAACTACCAGAGACTCCTGCTATTCAGACAGAACATGACATAACCAACAACAGCCATGAATAACCTACTCATAATACTCAGTCATTTGAAGGAAGTGTTGTGGTTTTAAGCAATGAAGAGTTTATGTGAAAGACATGTGGAGGCCATCTTTAAACAACCATAGCTACATTAGGAATGAGAAAAAGGCCTCCACAAAGTTATCCTTTTGTAACTTTGTCCTTTAACCCAGCCTGTGTGGCACATGACTGGGTGCTCCTGTATGGTAAACAAATGGATATAAAGTTAGAAGAAATATTTTCAATTAAAATTGCATACTTGTACATTTAGTCACCTTACATTTAGCCTGCTTTAGTGAGATCTAACATACCCAGATTGATATCCATTTCCTTGAAGTTGGTTTAGATTAAAGTTGGAATTGGGAGATCTTTACAACCAGGGTTGGGTACTCCTACTAAAGAGACACCATTTCCAGCTGTTAAGGTAATAAATCTTCTTTCCCTCTTCAGGACAGACGCATCACTGGAGGCTACGAGACTGTCCCCACTGATGACATCCACATGAGGCAGATCGATTACGACAAGGAGTGGCTGCACTTCCTCCGCGAGTTCATCTCGCCCGTCACGCTGAAGGTCTTCTCCGGATATTACACCAAGGTTAGCTATAGTGACACCAGGCCTGGGTCCCGGAAGCCTCACTGCCCTGTAGTTCAGCTGCTGAAAGTGACACAGGGTGATTCTGTGTGAAATCACGTCAGCACTTCTGAGACGGGTTTGCACAGCCGGTGTGATGGATTTGACAGGCGTAGGAACCTTCTCTCGCTGCCTCTGCTCCATACACTGGTAGAATGTGGACTACAGATCTTTATAAGGCTGGTATTATTTTGGAGTGGTGCATTAGGAACACAGAAAAACTGAGAAAGGAGTCGAGGTCGTTGACTTTGAGCGGTTCTGTTTGAAAGGTGGCTGAATCCTGGGGAGTGTGCATGACAAACATCTACAGAGTTCACTCAGACACGGACTTCCAGCCTGCTGCAAGCAGCTCGACAGCTGTGTGAGACTCCCAAGTGTCCCAGCTCTGACTCTGTATTCTTCTCTGTCTTCCAGGGCTATGCCATAATGAACTTTGTGGTGAAGTACACTCCATCCAGACAGGCGTACCTGAGGCCTCATCATGACTCATCCACCTTCACTATTAACATAGCACTCAACCATAAAGGCTTAGATTTTCAGGCAAGAATATGATTTCTATTAAAATCTGAAGATTCCACTGATCCTTGATGAATTCACGAGATCTAGATTGTTTTGATGGATTTGATCAGAATCCTTATTCTCCAAAGCAGGAACTTCTCTTGGCGTTGCTGTCAGAATTAGAGAATTAAATATCGATGTCATAGTGTAACATGCATTCCCTTGTTTCAGGGAGATAATTTTCTGTTCTTTTTTTTTTTTTTGCTTCAGGGTGGAGGATGTCGATTCCACAGGTATAACTGCTCCATAGAGTCCCCAAGGAAAGGGTGGAGTTTCATGCATCCAGGCAGACTAACACACCTTCATGAAGGACTGCCGACGACCAATGGCACGCGGTACATTGCTGTGTCCTTCGTCGACCCGTAACTCTTCTTTAGTTGCTAGGAAACGATTATGTTCTGTGTGTGTAGGAAAGTGATGCGTGGTGTGGTTTTTTTTTGGTTTGTTTTGTTTAGTTTTTTTGGAGTTTTTGTCTTTTTTAAATGTTTTGCTTTGTGGCCTATGTGGCGTTTACTACTGTGTCAAGAAAGAAAAAACTCAAGTTCAACAGACGGTCGGTAGTTCAAAGGATTGTTGGTAGATGCATTTCAATACATACAGGTCACACAGACATACGGTCCTACACACACACATATACAGATGAAAGGACTACAGCAATTAGCATTATATGCTTTTAAAAATCAACACTGTAGGGTATTCAGCCCTTCTCCACTTTATTTTCAACAGAATGAGATCAAATCTGACAACTCATTCCAAATGGAATACTGTTGATTTCACACAATGTTCAGGAGAGACAATGTCATCCTCTGTAGTTCACTGAGGTGCTGTTCCAGTTTACGTTTTTATGGTTTATAAGGTCAGTATTTGAGTTTTATTTTATGACAAACATGCTTTTGTTGTTAATGTCCAGTCAAGAAGGTAAATATGTATTTTTAGATTTGCACATCATGCAGAGGAACAACAGGAATTATTTTGAATTCTGGTTGAATGGAGTTTGATAAATACTGACTTTTACTTGAAGGGAAAGTTTTCTGGATTTAGAATAAATACTAGATGGAATTTCAATGTCAATTGATTCACCATAGGAAATCTTTATTTTTAGCTTACTGGTGTCTAAAGAGTGATCAAAAGTGTTTATCTGTTAAACACAAGATAAAAAAACAACAACATTTTGGTCATGGTATGTGTTCCTGAAATCAACTTTTGGAGATGTCATTTACTTCACTTTTGCTGAAAGTATTTCTTATGAATGAACCTTGAACCTAAGCCAGGTCAAACTGTTTTAACTTATTTTACAACTGTTGAAAACTTAAAATAAAATTGATTTTGAAGTGAAGAGTCATTTTATGTTGAACCTGTGCTCCACATTTAGATCTAACTGTGTCTGTTGTACCAGCTCCAGTCTCTAGCACTCAAGGCTGGCCTGCTGAGTTTACTATCAGAGAAGAGTTGCCCCAAAGAACAGTTCGACTGAACCAATGGCATGAATTTCTTTGTGTCAAATTCAATTCAGATCACTGTCTCTGTCAATTCAGATGTTCGGTTCGGATCTCTGTGTTACGTTCTGTTCCGGTCTGTTACGTTTAGATCAGATCTCTGTGACACATTGGGTTCAGATTCCTGTGTCATGTTCAATTCAGATCTGTTATTTTCAGTTCAGATCTTCGTCACGTTCAGTACAGATTTCAGTTATGTTCAGATCGTCAGTAATCACTGAGAGCCACTGTTCACTCCCAACCACCATGTGCACTTCCAATTCTGAACATTTAACCAAACAGGTCCTAAAAACCACTCTGTAGTGCCAGATGTACACAGACAATGTTTTCAGACTCCAGCAGTACCACTGAGGAAGAGGAAGAGGATCATGAAGAGTGATACCACTATCATTACACTGTTCCTGGATGCCATGCCAACTGTGGAGCCCATCACCATGGTAATCACATCTCCTGCTAGCCTCTGATTGGTAGTTAATGTGCAGACTCACTGAATAATCTGAAACTCTGCCAAATATTTGTAAGTCTTTTTTTTTAGGCTTATAAAAAGCTCTTAGACATTTTCTAGCAAGGTATAATATAATAAAATCACAATAAAGTTACAATAAAGTTACAATAAGGTTCCACTTGTGAGTCTTGGCTCCTCTCAAGGTTTCTTTCTCGTGCTCCCAGAGAGTTTGTCCTTGTCACTGTTGCCGGTCTATGCTCATTAGGAGATGGATTCTCTATATGTACTGTTTCAGTAAAGCTGCCTTGTGACAACATGAATTGTAAAAAGCACTATGCAAATAAATTTGAAATTAAATATAATACAGTAAAGCCCACATACAATGACTGTGTACAGTGACAACAAACCTTTTTTTTTATCAGAGTTTGATTGATGGTCTATTTGGGGATGGTGTCTATGGAAAGCAGGGTCAGCAGTGGTACTGAGACACTGAAGCCATAAATTCTGTACAAACATCTGGGCCCTTTTACCAGAACCAGGGTTGAGGTCATGCACAGCCGTTTCTCACATGCATTTTCACCAGACTCTTCCGAGGGTTGAGATGAAAACGCGTGGGGCGTGGAGGTGTAATTCATCCGAGTGACGGATGTTGGGACGAACTCCTTCTGAGACCCGCACAGAGGTGAGAGGAGGGTTTCTCACTCCTCCTCTCTCGCTCCTCCTCTCTCTCTCTACCCCTCAGAGGTGCTACCTGCCCGGGAGCACGTCGCCATTTCCGCATACAGCTACGTGTTTGAAGAGGTGCTGGGACCTGAGATGTGGGAGGGGGGACTCGGAGGTCATCCATGGCCAACGCTGTTCCCGGGTGGAGAAAAGCGTCTTTGTGGCCCAGCCACCCCCTGGCCACCTCCCCTCCCCACGCACTCGCCTGCAGTCGTGTGCCTCTGAATGGAGACATTTATGTGAATCAGCAGCACAGGAAACCTGCAGTGTTAATAGGCGAACAGCTTCGCAAAGCATGACTTATCAAACAGCTAAGAGGGGGAACTGTGCACACTGCTTTAAGAGATCACACAGATACAGGGCACAGAGCACCAGACGTGTAGTCTGACCAGGCTAACAGGGCCTGATTTACATTTTCTTCCCTCTGTCAGCTCCAAAACCCGGACGCTCCACATCACAAAATTTGATGACAGGCCACTAACTGCTGGGCATTAGTGAAGTTTAAAGCCTGGCCTCCCACTTAGCCTATAGGGCATTTGCTATGCTGTACAGCATTTATGATCAGATGCTGGAAGACAGGCTTGGCACAGGAAGTAATGTGCAATGGTTAGCCAAAAGGAAGTGTCCTTCTAACTGCAGGGTGCACTGTGACAGTGATTACGTGTTGTGTGACACTCACTGCAGCCATGACCACACAGACAACAAGGCCTCCCAGCAGGATAGAGATTAAAGCACAAACCTAAACCCATGCCCACAAACAAACATACACACACAAACATACGCACTGACAGATGCATACAGACGCACACAAACCCAAACACACACAAAAAAAGCAAACACACATTCTTGTTTAATATCTTTGTAGGGACCTTCCGTTGATATAATTAATGTAACACCAATTTTTTACCTTAACCATAATCTTAACTTTATCCATATCCTTAACCTTAGCCTCAATAAGCAAGAGTAGCTTGCTCTTTTAGTTTTCAAATGAAAGTACCAATTTGTGTAAAAAAAGCATTTGTAACCATGGGGACCACAAAGCCCCTGTGGTCAAACATGTCAGTACACATACACACACAATACATGCATGAACACAACATATGGAAGAGGAGGCAGGATCCAGGGCAGCAGTAGTGTGCTACCTCCCCGTTTACTGTGGCATCCAGCAGGGGAGCACAGAGTTTACCGGCGGCTGTGATTACAGGAAGAGTCTGGAGAACGGTGCCACCCGTCTGAGCCGGCCCCCACCGCAGACGTGGCACCCGCGGGCAGAGGGCTAGCAGGGCTCGCCTTGCCCTCTGGTCTACACAGTTCCCCTCCTCCGCCTGCCTAGAGAGAAGATTTCCCTGACCGCCCCCTCTCGCTCGGGGCATGCTCCCTCCCACGCTCCCTGGAGAGTCTGGAGCAAGGCTGGGGTGGGAGGCACTGCACTGCACATTTTGTGCACTTGTGTATTTCTACACTGTGCTTTTCCAGAGTGTCCAGCTCCAAGGCAAAGACAAGGAAAACATTGTACATTTTTGTCCAGATGCGTATGCAAAGGTTGTGTAAAAATTATATACGTGTATATAATCTTGATTATGGGTTTGTATGTGTTGGTTAGTATAAAATTGCATTTTCACATGACCCCTTCCATACAAAATAACATTCAAATGTAAGTTCTATGTGAGTTTTTTTTTTTTTTTTTACGAATTTTGCAAGGCATATGTCAATGGTCTAGAGTTTTCACAAACAACTTTTACAGCACATGCAGAATCTCATCCATCGTCTCTGACATTCTTTCACCAAAGACCAAGAGATTTCCGGTACGGTAGAGGAGATTTGGCCTTTACCGTAACCCTTTCAGTTTAAGGTTGGTGTCAACAAGGGGTCTGCTGAGATCTCCAAAGAGAAGACTCACTCTGTAGGAAGGAAATCTGGCCTGGACAAAAACATATGTACAAGGTGATATTAACAATGCCTCTCTCTCTCTCTCTCTCTCTCTCTCTCTTGCTCTGTTCCCTCCTGAATTACACATGCTCATTACTCAGTGCCATGTTTACATGCCTTGCCCCCCTCCCCTTTCCATGAACGCAGCTGTACTGGATCTCCTTTGGTATGCAGATCGATGATGCATGAACGCATGTTTGAACAGCGGCTCCCAGGTTGCGTTTCACTGTTTGCTCACAAGAGCTGATGGAGAGTGATAGAGTGAAGGAGAAAAAGTGTAATAGTGAAAAGGAGTGAAAGGCCTTATTGCAGGATAAAAATGCCCTGACTGTTTAGGAAAACTGGAACAACAAAATTGCTAAATAAACTAAATAAAAAAATAAATAAATAATGAGTTATGTGAACCACTTAATCCAACTGAGGGTTGGGGGGGGGGGCGGTTCCAGGAGACCACATCAGGCACTGGGTAGATACACCCAGGACAGGAACACACATACACACAACACAGAAAATTTAGACTGACTGATTCACCTGAATTCTGTGTTTTTGGACTGTGAGACCTACACAGAACATGGAATCTCCACCCAGATGGGGACATGAACCCAAGACTGAGAGACAAACATGCTAACCACCAAGCCACCATGTATATAAATGTATGCATAATACATATCTCCCAGCATGCTGTCTCTGATGTGTTTATATCCATATGGAGATTCCCAGCCACATCAACACACTGCTTGCCTTACCCTCTGTGTTTAAATGAGGATGCGGAAATGCTGAATACAACTATGGCATGTAATTAATCTATTCCAGAGAAAGACAGCAGGGAACGGAAGAGAGAGAGACTTTGTATATCTTTGAAATCTGTAGGTAGGTTGTAAATAATTTAAAGCAATCTAAGAATAGCAGACATATCACCTTTTTTTAAAAATAAAGTTGCATGTAAAAGTTTTTGGACACCATCCTTCTACCTTGCATATCTACATGGGTTTTCATTCATTCATTCATTCATTCATTCATTCATCCAAGGGGGTTTCGCATTTATCATCACATGGCACCTTCATCATTATTATTATCATCATCATCGTCATCGTCATCAACAAAGTCCAGAGTGTGACCTTCCACAGACCTCCGGAAGCGTCAGAGTGCGTTCAGCCACTGTTGGGTGATCATCTCCTCACCCCTATCTGTGTGCTCCATTACGGACCCCAAACCACGCGGTGTAGCCTGATGGCCTGGAGCCTCCGCTAACACGTGTCAGCACCATTGCCCCCACCCTCCCAGCCCCGCCCCTTCCTCCGCCCCCAGTATAAACGACGTGTCATTAGACCTCCACAGCCTCAGTCAAAGTGCCCTTTTTCAGGTGTGTAACACGCCCATTTGCCCTAAACAGCAATTAGAGTTGATTGTATGCTTGTCTTCTTCCCAGCGCTGGGCCTGTTTACCAGAGCAAGGCAAACCTTGCCAAGCTCCATTTAGACAAATTACACAGCAACGCCCTGGAAAAACAATCAGAAAGTCAACACTCCCAAACAGACGTTTATTGATTGTCCGATGTTGCAGTGTTAGTGGGTGGGGGTTGCAAAAGGGTATATTTACTTAAAAAAAAAAAAAAAACACCCTAAAAAAGAGATTTAATTTGTACATTTGTAACAGTGCCATTAATAAAAGTAGTTTTAACTACCATGTGTGATCGGAAAGATGCAGTGTGGAACATTAAGGGCAAGGCTGGGGCAGTTATGGGGCAGTACTGGGGCAGTTATAGAAAAGTTATAGGGCAATACTGGGGCAGTTATGGGGCAGTACTGGAGCAATTATAGGAAAGTTATGGGACAGTTATGGGACAATGCTGGAGCAGTTACCTAGTAGTAATAGAATGGCATGAGGACTGTGGGTCAAACACAGGGCAGTCACCAGTTCTGAACGTCAAAGATTGAATGTCGAACAGTGTGAGGTGATTTTTACACACACACACACACACACACACATACTATGTTCTCAGAATTGTCTGAAGGAATCAAAGCTGAATACACAGTACATACAGTATATAAAAGCGTTTACATTTACAATTAACAGACGTTCTTATCCAGAGCAATGTACAAAGGGACAAGTCCAAATGTCTGCCAAGCCTATATCTGTTCTAGAGACCAAACCTATATCTGTTCTAGAGACCAAGCCAATATCTGCTCTAGAGACAACAAATACTGCCAAATGAGACAACAAACAACTCTCTGATCAAGAGCATTTTCTTTAAACAGAAAATATAGTCGTTATGGGGATGTCTCTGTTAAAGTACACAAAAACACAACAGATATTACAAATATGCACATGCAAAAAGAGAAAACTACCTGCCTGGTGTCTGTCTGCAGTGAACAGCTACAATAAAACACAAACACACATTCATGCATGCACACACACACATATGCACACACACAAACACAAACATGTGCACACACACATGGACACACACACATGTGAGAGAGATAGTTGGGTGCCTCCCTGTCATGTTTGTTTACAGTCACTATCTAAACACAGGGGCAGGGCTGGTTTTGCTGAGTGTGAAACATCACTGCTTGTTCACTGTTTATTACCCTTTACAGCTGACCACCCAAGAGATGTGTGTCTCTAATAGAAATACAGGACAGGCATTCACACACACACACACACACACACACATACAAACACACATGCTCACACATACACATGCATGCTCACACACACACACACACACACACACACACACACACATGCAGACACACAGACACATGAACACAAACACACACAACAATCTCAACTGTATGCATGCGGACACCCACACTCACCATTAATTACATTCACATATACAGGATATTCTTTTAAAAACCACCCCGCCATATTAAAGTTAAATGAAGGACACATTTTTACACGCTCTAAAATTACAACGCGGGGCATCGGTTGGATTCCTGTGCAGGGAGGGTGACTGTGTTACAAGGCACCAGAAGCTTCTCCTAGAGGAGAAGGTCAGTTGTGAGAAAGGCAGCAGTAAATGTCAGTGCATGTTTGAGCCGTCTGGAGTGAACCAAGCGCCCTTCAGTCAGCCTCCAAAGTAGAGTGGAAAAGCTCGATCCATCACCTCACTGCAAAGAGACCGGCCATCCTATTTCCATCATAATCCTGTCCTAATCCCATCCTAGCCCTGTCCTAGCTCTGTCCTAGTACTGTCCTAACCCTGTATTAATCTTGTCTTAGTTCCATCCAAATTCTATCCTAGTACTGTCCTAACCACATTCTAACCCGGTCCTAGTACTGTCCTAATCCCATCCTAATCCTGTCCTAGTCCTGTCGTAATCCTGTCCTAGTCCTGTCCTAGCCCCACCCTAATCCCATCCTAGTCCTGTCCATCATAATATAATCCCAATCCCAGAGGTTCATGCAGGCCTCTTTCTGCCGTGTTCCTCGAGACAGCAGCGCTAGGCAGCAGGATGGCTAGCGAGACTCAGAGGGGAACACCTGTCCTTGGCCACTTCACTTGTACCTTCTTCATTTGACTTCTCTCACTCTATTCACCCCTCCCTCTCTCCCTCTACTCTTCTGTGCTATTCTGTCCTGCTCCCTCCTGCTTTCTCTCTCGCTCCCTCACTTTATATTTTTCTTGTGAAATTATATCCACGGTGATGCGGGGCTTTACTTATACTGTCAGTGGTGTTTAAGATGTTTAATGTTGCTGGGAAGCCACAGCGGCTCTCTTCCCTCAGCCGTCCCTTTTTCTCTGTCAGGATGTCCTCCATCCCTTCGGTGTTCCCGTGACAGGAGCTGTTATATTTAGCTCGATGTTGCAGTGGTGCCAAGGACAGATGCCTGGACTGCCACACTCCTCTTTCCAACCGACGATGGCTGGAGAATCAATCGTTCCAGGAACTGTGCCAGTGCGGAGGG
>JAOYMR010000007.1:21035731-21058489 GCA_025802075.1 Tenebrosternarchus preto
TCACTCCTCCACACTCCAATGATCCTCACAACCTCCCACCTGTTCACTCCTCCACACTCCAGTGACCCTCACAACCTGCCACCTGTTCACTCCTCCACACTCCAATGATCCTCACAACCTCCCACCTGTTCACTCCTCCACACTCCAGTGACCCTCACAACCTCCCACCTGTTCACACCTTCCTCCACACTCTAGTGACCTGCCTCTAACATCACCCAAACATTTGCACTGATAAAGGCTTTTTGAGAAAGTGGTGGAATGTCTACAATCTTTTACCACAACCTACGTTTTTTACTACTACTAGACAGTTCAATGACCTGAAGGACCACAAAACCTTCACAGACATTCCATGAGGTCATTACCCTGCATAAGTGGAATTTCCGTACCCGAATGAAAAGAGCTCTCCCCCTCCCCCTTGAAATAAGTTTCTTAAAAGGATCTCTTTCCATATTCCCCACATCAAGCAGAACACTGGGTGTGTAGAAATTGCAGTTGGTTTCATGAGAAAGGATTGTCTGAAGCGTGTCATTACAGGCAGGTAATGAACTGAGTCATTGAGCTGGATGGTAGCGGCTAGCTGGTAACAGTTAGCAGGACTGCAGGTTACACGCAAGCAGTTCACTGCCCTCTGTGATTTATTCAACCATAAAAATAACCCTCCAAGGTTGAAGTCTGGTGTGAGGGCACCCTTGCTCTCAGACTGTGGTCAATCGTAACTAACACGCACACACACTGAAAATGAAAGGGAGAAAGGAGGTATATATTAAAAAAACAACAACAGGAATCTCCTGCGAAACCAAAGCTCTCAGTTCAGTGCTGCTCTACCACAGGCTGGTTCATAAGGTCAAACACACACACACACACACACACACACACACACATACAAACTGGCACACAATACACACACTCATGAGCATGGACACAAAACAAACACATAAACATAAAAACACATACACATGGATATGGACATGGACACACACACACACACACACATAAACACATACATAAGGACACAGACACACACACAAAGACAGACTGACAAAAACACACACACATAAACATATACATAAGGACACACACACACACACACACACACACATAAGCATATACATAAGGACATAGACACACACACAAAGACAGACTGACAAACACACATAAACATAAAAATACATGAACATGGACACACACAAACACACGTTCACGAGCACTCACACACAAATACACAGAAACACACAAATGCATATACACACACAACTCCCCCACCCCACACACACACACATACAAATTCTTACACACACAACCACATATACACAACCACATATACAGTACAGGTAAACACTCAAACTCACAAAAACACATATATATGGACATACACACACACACACACACTGAAAGACACAATGGCAAACACACATACACAAGCACACACAGTGAAATTTTCAGTTAACTTCACAGCTGTGCTCTCTAAATGGAACAAGAGGGTATAAAAGTCATTTGTCTCAAAGAAAATAAAGTGCACAAAAATCCTGATCTGACAGTATTATTACCCTTAGCTACTCTAGAACCTTCGTAATGTCCATATAATGGGACAAACCGACTCGGGCCAAGGTGAGGAGCATCTCAGCGTTGAAAAGCTTCTATTTCCATCAGTCAGATGTACTCAGGGGAGATGAAAAACGTCTGCACTTCCCTGCATTTTCACCCAATTGTGGCAAGGTGTTATTTCTTCTGCCTTAGGTAAGAAATGCCAAGGAAACATAAATGAAGCAATGGACTTAATAAAAAAAAAAGGAAAAGTTCTCTCACGGCAGCTGTGATATGCTTCGGTCAACCTCAGTCTTGAAGTCTCTTATAATCAACAGTAAGGGCTCTCTGATTCTCAGCAGGAGTCCACAAACATGAATCCTTGTACATCTGTGAATGAGTATACCTCTACTGAAACATTGTTTAAATCAATTTACAGTATTGACATTAAAAAGGTATCTGAATAGGTCTCGTGATGTGAGGTTTACGCATAGCACTGCGTGAAGGCGTCTTTAATTCTGATTTCTGAGCCACCTCTGTTACTGTGTGGTTCAAGCTTCCTAAACCAGAGACTCATTACCACAGCTGGTATAGCTCTACCACATGCATGAACATATCATTGGAGGGTAAAAAAGTGTATATGTTGGCTTGGCATTCTACAAAGTTTTTTTTTTTTTACTGGTTACTTTAAACCGAGCATTTTATATGAGTTTTGGGTTGTTTAACATGAACTGAGAATGAATGCGTGAAGAGTTTACTGAGATTAATCTCCGCTCTTCTGGCGAGATCAGATTCTACAGATGGCATGGAAGACAGAACTGGGTGTAAGAACAGAATGTTGGCCAACCAGTTTTCCTTTTTTTGCCCCATAGGGCCACCGTAGTGTTTCCAAGGGCCTAGACAACGGTCTGGCAACCCAAAACACGGAGCGTCTGAAGCTGAGACAGTCCTTCCCAGTGCTGTGTGAGTGACGTATTCCATGATGAAGTCCATTCCCCCATAGGAGATGTCATAGGATGATGGTTTTGGCTTCCACAGTGACAGAATGGCTGTGGAACTTGTTAGGAAGAGTGTGGTCATAGACACAGAGGGAGAAAGATATGAGCAATGCTTATTAAAAGAGACTGCAGCGTGCCATCTTGTGACCTCTCTCACAGAGTCTCCTCCTCTGTCCCTGTCTGAGAAGAAACATACACACACAGTCTCTAGCACAGGAGGGCGTCTGGCTTTTCCCCCTGATGCACAGTGCCACCCATGAGAGAATTACAGCCATGGTGTGTAGAGGGAGATTTAGAAATAGACACTTCCAATCGCTTCTTAAAAAGCTGTAAAAAGGAAGTGGTTACTCCACTGACCTCAGAGCTGTGACAGGGTCAGAGGTGGGAGAGAGGAACAGCTGAGGGAGGTGAGGTCTTATGAACCAGCAGGAAGGAGTGACAGAAAGCACTTTTAGGAATTACATTTTATAAGGCTGGATATGGAGAACGTGTCTCACCTTCTCTTTCTCTCTCCCTCTCAGTCTAAAGCCTACTCCTAATCTTCCTTACTCACTCTGTGTGTGCCATTCTGAGCTGTCTCCCTTCGTTTCTTATTTAACACGCAGCTGACACCCACAATGCCATGGGAGCTTCTTGTGACAGACACACCTCCTCCAGAACTGCCAGTGTGCACACAGAATGAAATATGACAGACAAGGAGACACTCTGACCAGGGGGGAGAATATCACATTTCCAAGATGCCAGAAATCGCAGACTGCTTTAGAATTCAGTTCAGGTTAATTATCTGAGCAACGTTTTGAGAGAGAAGCTGTACTTGCTCGAACCCTTTTGGCCTTGTCATTATTGGCAATGTGGCTATAGTGATGGTTTTAGAGTCCCTCCGCTGCAAAGATTTGATTTTGTGTTCTTTGAAGTAAAAGCTATTTTTTTTCTTCTGGCCATACAACAAGACAGGAGCCTGTTCTGCTCTTTCATTCTCTCTCTCTCTCTCTCTCTCTCTCTCTCTCTCTCTCTCTTCCTTGTTTGTCTCCCTATTTCTTTATTTATTTATCACTGTGTGCATCTGAAATCCTAAGTCAAGGATTCATTTGATTTTTCCATGGGACTCTCAGGCAGGTGGTGCTTTATAAAACAGTAAAAGTGGATTTCTCTGTGTTTGTTAGAGCAAATGTATGTGCAATGCTTCCCTGAGACACTATTGCTTTCTTCCTGTTTTAGTTCACACAGTGAAACAACTGTGGGTTTTTGCCTGGGAGTAGTACTGTTTCTTTTGCATATGTGGGTCACAAACACCCTCTAAAGTTATAAGATAAATATATATAGATTGTATCATTTCACCACACACTCACACACACTCACACACACACACACACACACACACACACACACACACACACACATGCTTGTACGCAAACACACATTTCTGGTTCCCATTTAGAATCAGTTTGGCTGTAGTTTGGTCATTGTGTAAACCTCTTTTCTCCACACTGTCCCTTTGAACAGAAAGTCTCTAATAATAAAGTGGCTATGAGATGTGGGCCAATACTATTTTTCAAGAAGATAAGTTAAAATGATACGCCGGTATTTCCAAGACCTTTGTTTTTGATAACACCTGCATAGCATATTCCCCCTGCTCCCTACGCAAATGATTCAGCTTATCAGCCGTTTAACAAGCCTTTAATAGATAACACGATAAAAGATGCTCCTTAGGGATCAGGATGGGTAAATTAAAAAACTGTGGAGGTGTAGGAACCTTTGCATTCACATGTATATTTTATGCAAATCTTGACAAATGAATAATCGTTGGGTCAGAGGTGGGTCAGTTCTAACATCAGATTTTATGATTTGATTAACTTTAAATCTATGTTTATTAGTGGTTTGTAATTTACAAGTACTGTTTTAATTAGGACTACTTGCTCTAAAAATGTAGGAAGAAAGAGGACAGGTGAACACCTATCCACATCCCGCCCCCTGGTGGACATTACTGACTAATGCTCATACGACCTACAACTTAGTCATGGGTGCGTGAGCTTTTTTTCTGTGGTGTATTTGAATGAACTTATTTCACTAACTGTAAAACTCTAACCCAGGCTAACAGTGGCAAGTAAGAAAGCAGCTTACGTCAGGGTGTCTCCCTGTCATCGCTGTTGGTCGGGGTTTCTTCAGTTTGATCTCTCTGATCGCAAGATCACCCCCTCCACACACACACACACACACACACGCACGTACGTTTAAACTTCTTCAGGCTGGTGCACTCGAACATTCAGTGTATTTGAGGTATACCATCTGGAAGCAGTCATTTATCTGTCATTTATTAGGACAACCTTCTCCTGTCTCTCTGCTGATTAGCTTTCTTCATTCTCGATTTAAAAGACTGCGTAATGGACAAAGCTTTGTCTTTAATAGGATTATAATTAATTGCTGGTTGTAGTTACATTTTAAGGAAATGCCAGTCATCAAATTTTCCCGCTGGCAGAAACGGAGTAATTGTGACCTTTAAAATCTAATTGCAATGCTACACAGTAAAACGGCTGGCAAAATGTGGTGCTTTCCTCAACATGGCCATTATTTACGAAACGTCAGCAAGGCCGAAAGGCAGTAGTTCTATCATCCAACACATTCATTTCATTGTATAAATGTCCAATAAAATGAAAGTTTTATACAATTAGTTTTTCCATAGGATTTTGGAACGCCTATGGAACGCCTATTATGCACCACGCGGGGTCAGCAAAGAGCTGCAAACCAAAACTGCAAGGAGAACGCGTCTCTGCTCGACTGAAATGTTAACGCACGACCGATCTGTTTTGCAGTTGTAATTGACTTAGCGGATTTTCTATTACTCCATCGCGCATCGGGCGCAAAATACGTTATCATTTGCAAACATCATTTGATAATAATGGCGATTCATTAAGTGAAATGCTTTTGTCAGCGAAGGGAGCGGGGATGATACAGCCCGCCAGAAGAACACCTGGTAGAAGATAAGCGCTTTCAGGGGAGGCCCTCTCTAGCTTACGGCGAGCAACAGCGCGCTTTACAGCAAGTGTCCTGAACCTCTAACAGAAGCACAACTCAGCGAAAGGAGTTACTCGCATAGGCAGAAACGAGAAAACAGCGTGCAAACGACTTGTTCTGTGCATTTTGATGCGGACTTTATTTGCCCCGGCCTCTCGCGAGCAAACAAACAATAAATAAACGTAATGCATATGAATACGTAATGAATATGCTCATAGTGAAACAATTAAGCAACGTAAATACATCCATTAAAATAAGCACTTGATCTGTTGCTGGAGGAAAGATCAGAGTGTCAACAGATTAATGCCAGCGTCTGTGTGTGGGAGAGGAGCAGCCCAGGTGAGAAGATAGATGAGCGAGGTCTGCTCCCGTGGAAGGGAGGAGTCTTGGGAGTGGAGGGGTCTTAGAGAGGGAGGAGTCTTGGGAGGGGCGGAGTCTAATCCTTTGGGCCAGTGCACACAGTGCAGCGTTGGAGTGGCCCAGCCAGACCGCACAACATTGGAAATACGGTCAGTAAACATCTGGCCATGTTAGAGTCAAATGAGACAGCTCTCTAACACAAACACACACTCCACACAATCCCCTACACCACCATACACACCACTCAGGGACACTGGATTCATAATAACCTCTATGTCCGAGGACCCCTGCCATATGGCTATCCCATAGGTCCGGCCCGAATAGCGCCCGTGCAGAAATGTCGCTCCAACCCATATTTTTCACGAGATTGTGAACAGGAAGTTATGGCCATATGAAGAGTTTTGCTCTCTTTTTTTTGTTACTTTCTCTCTTCTGTTCATTTGCATTTTTAGCATTGCCTTGTGTATAGTACATAAAAGGAACAGCAGCCATTACTATCGGACTGAATGATTTTACACTCTTATTTGGGAGTCTGTTTAGAGTAGCTGGAGTTCACCACTAGCTGGATATGCCAGCTATTAATCCTGAATGAGCTGGATCTGTTCAACTATGCCTTAATTAAGCTGGAGAAAAGGTCACAACCACCGATGTAAATGAACCAGCGAAGCAGTTCATTTCTGTAGACACTGATGCCTGTTCTCTGGATATCTGTAGTCGCTGCAGTGTGTTGCTCATCCCAACAGCAGCATTCACATTACACCAGGGAGAATCTACTCACTGGACTTGTAAAAAAAAAAAAAAAAAAGACTTTAATTTTGTGTAGCAAGGAGTGCAATTCTCCACTTAGGAGAGAGTGACAAGCACCTTAGCCTGGAGAGATAAAAAGTAAGCAGGAAGAGAAATAGGGGGAAGAAGTTACTGCAGCCTTGTTTTTCCAGACTGTGTATGTGTGAGTCTTCACTAAAAACTCTCTCTGAGTTGGCTTTGTGTAAACTGAACAAAAGCCGGGTAAGGTAAGGGTCATCTGAGTTTAACCCATCAATACTGCATGTAATCCAATCCTTCAATTCTGGTTGGTTGAGCTAGCTCATGAAGAAATAACAGATCTTCAGCTAAGGTGCAGCAGTGGTCTTTAATATGTTTAATGTGAAGACGAACACTTCAGTGCTTTGGTGATCAGTTCTTCAGTTGGACAGAACACCTGGGGCAGCCATCTGGTTTTCTGATGACAGCTTGCTTTGGTCTATACCATAGGAACCTTCATTTTCTAATTTAAGGAGGACCCTAGAGGATGAAAAAACACAGACAGAAAAAATAAGCAGAGACACAAAAGCACTGAGGGAAAAGAGGAGAGTGGGAAAGAGAGAGAGAGAGGGAAGGGCAGAGAAAGAGAGAGAGAGAGAGAGGCAGGTAGCTGATATACTGACATTCCTTCTCTCTGCTCCTCCTGCTCATAAACGCTGGTGTCAGGCGGAGCCACGAGGGCAATTAATCTCACCGTGGAAACGGAGAAGCACAAAGAAAACAGCACAGGCACAAAAGCACAACAGCTATCAAGATGACAAGACGAGACAACGCAATTTACCCGAATTTCATTGCCGTCAAGAATACAAACGCCAATGATAAACTCCATCTTGCTTAGCAAGAACAGATTGCCATTGTGGAGACGGTGTTGATCTTGCCATAATTTTCAATTAAGAATGAGGACCTGTATTGCACATACATTATTCAAGTGTTTTACTGTATATTGCACGATGCGGTCAAGCATAACGATACCATAGATTTTGTGAGTAGATTCGTTAATGTATAAATCAAGGACTAAATGGAGTATATATTGGTAAATATAACTATTGCTATATACATAATAGTTACTAGCAACTCTAATAGCTATTAAAGACATCAGCTATACACAGAAACAGCTTTTAAAATTCCTCAAAATATGTCACAGACTGTGATAAAGAAAAAAGTAAACTTGTGAAAACAATATGAATCACATATACTCAAGAAAACAGCAGGCATCAAAAGCCTGAGTGAGGAAAGATGGAGAAGTCATGGTAAATTAGCCTAGTCATTTAAAGAAGAAGAAAAAGGAGGAGAAGAAAGAGGATGAGGAGAAGTAGGAGAAGAAGAAGAAGAAGAAGAAGAAGTAGGAGAAGAAGGAGGAGGAGGAGGAGGAGAAGAAGAAGAAGGAGGAGGAGAAGAAGGAGGAGGAGAAGAAGAAGGAGGAGGAGAAGAAGAAGAAGAAGGAGGAGGAGAAGGAGGAGGAGGAGAAGAAGAAGAAGAAGGAGGAGGAGAAGAAGAAGAAGGAGGAGGAAGAAAAGGAGGATGAGAAGAAGAAGGAGGAGGAAGAAAAGGAGGACAAGAAGAAGGAGGAGGAGGAGAAGGACACAGGCTGTTGGCTGAAACTCAAGGGAAACATTTGAAGACTGACATAGAGAACGCATAGCTGTTCCCATCTGGTGATTACTTCATGCATTAGCTACAGCATCGCTATAATAGCTGTGTAGTCTATCCTCAGTAGGGGCAGGATGGGACGCAGGACACTGTCCTGTACTGCACTGTCCTGTCGTCATCCTGTGCATTTACTGTAAACATTGTATTAGCAAGTGGAAACAGGCAGTAAACACTGTCTGCTAGAATAAATCACCATAAATACACCAGTGTTAAACCTCAACTAGCATGTTTTTTCATCATTCAGGGAAATTTAAAATGGTTTTCTTGTATTAATTGGACAAATACTTGTTTTTAGAATTACAGATGTCCCCCAGACTTTCACAGCGTGTAATTTCAAGATTGCAAATGTTACCAGATTGCTTTAAATGAAGCTGTAATTCTAGCTGCATCTTTGTCTATCTGCCGAAAAACAGAAAAGTTTAAATGTCTTTCAACTACTATATTGCTGCATGCATGGTTGAATATCGTAAATAATGATTAATTTCTGCATGTTCTCTGTAAGAGTTCAAGTCCCAACTGCACCAACCTTATGTTATTCAATTTCATTCATTTATTTGTTTGTTTTTGAACATTTGTAACTCTAACATTAGTAACGTGATTAAATAAATCAATAAAATATAGCCTGAATGTTGAACATGTCTGTTTAAACAATGGATTATTACCAATACTTTTTCTAAAATGAGATTGAGTTTTGACTATTTCTACTTGTTTCATCAGATCAGATCTCAAGTTACTTTCATCAAGTTAAGTTCCCTTCATCTTCCAACTAGATGGTGTTTGTGTAGTTGCTCTCTTTGTGGGTTTGCCACTGGGAGGTTCTGTGGTATTTTGCCTAAATTAGCATTACTTTATCTCCACTCTAGCCTTCCTCTTTTATCTGCATCAGCAAGCACACTAGAAACAGCCAAAATTCTTTTACAAACTTTTACAAATAATTTTTGTTTGTTTCAGTTTGCTGAGTGGCAGTAATTATCCTCTGCTAGGCCTATTCTCCCACATTTATTTTATGGTGTTGTAAGACACTGGATATATTCAGAGTGATGAAAAAAAGCTTTACTAAAATGTTTACTAAAAAGATTACTAAAAAGTTTACTAAAAAGATTACTAAAAGAAGTGATTTGTCCTGACCACTCAGGAAAGTCATGCATGATGTCATATCCCAAGGTTCAGTGCCCTCCCCAATGATGTCATACCTCAGGGTTAAATATCTCCCCATGATGTCATACCCCAGGGTTCAGTGACATGGCGCCATGGCAACCATAACCAGTCATCATCCTAATGAACAGTGGTACATTCCAAATTCATTTATTCAGGGCAGCACATCTCAGATGAGCCGAAGTTTTTTTGTTTTTGTTTTTTTTTTCCACAGCCATCACCTATTTACTGTGCTGGTTGGAAGGAAAGTATAAAAAGTATAAAAAGTGCTCATGTGTAGCAGACATCCCCCTCAGTAGATCCAAGTGTGCAATTTATCTCCCTCCTTGGGGCGGCTCCTTCTAGCTGACGCTCTGAAATAGCAGCAAACATAAAGAGGCTGAAGGAGAGGACTCTGGCTGCCCTCGAGAGTGCGCACTATACCATGAATCGCTTTATTAACGCTCGACGGTGGCACCACAGCTACGGGGGGAATTTATTCATTCGCGAGGTTGTGTTTACAGCGTTTATCTTCAGCTAGGCCTCTAAAAATGTAACAAACCACCCAACGATGAACAGATAAGGCCCTGAGTCCTACGAAGGCCTTGAATCCTGGGGACATCAGGGACGAAACACCGGCTGAATCCCAAATGACTCCCTGCTCCCTGCCTAGTGCGCGATGACGGTATTCATGCCATTTGTAGGACTTTACATGTCAAAGAGGGGAGTCTTTTTTTTATCAGCCATTCGACCATCTAAAGCTACAACTATATTTCTTTCCTTGAGACTGAAGGTACATCTGAGATCTGGTTTACACAAATGAAATAAATGGGAAAAATGTGGAAAAGGTAAGAAGCCAAATAATACTATCTACTTCTAAGATACTCTGAATGTATATGCTTCCATCTAGGACACAATGGTCCTGGAGGGCTGGAATCCAGCAGAGTTTGGTGATTGCTCTGCCCAAACACACCTACTAAACGTGGCAAATGTTTAATGATTCGGATTAGTTAATTAGTTTTAAGTAAGGTCTGGATACCACAGTGCTACATTAACTAATACTACATAATTGACTAATATTACATAATGTAACATTAGTTAATGTAGCACTGTGGTGTCAAACCCTGGTCCGAAGGGGGTCTAAGTCCAGTGTGGTTGAGTAATTGTGTTGCTAAAAAACACCTGATTGAACTAATTATTCAGTTAGTTTAGTAGGAGATTGTGAGCAGAGCAATTACCAATCTCTGTTGGACTCCAGAACCAGGCTTTGACAACCCCTGATCTAGGACTAAAACTGCCAGGCGATGCCCTGTAATCTCTGATGTCTCCTAAAGGAATATAAAAGTAAAGAGAACCATTATTAATAAATGTGGATTTCTCATTGCTCTTTGCTATAAAAACCAAATGAATGACTTCACAGCTAACAGGCCTGACTGCATGGATGCTGCATAGCTAATCACAGGCATTTTATGCTTTCATATAAAGACAAGAGAAGACCTTCAGAGAAGACGCCCCTGATAGAGAATTTTGCCTCCATCTTTTCCATGGTGCCATTCAGGGTGGGTGTATGAATGCTGCAGCCGTTCTGCTGTCTGACGAGTATCAGTAAATAATGAATCCGGTGCTTAGTTTTGTCTGGTTCAGCCAGTGGAGTCTGCAGAAGAGCTAATTGTTATTTTACCTCCTCTGTGCTGTGTGTGTGTGTGTGTGTGTGTGTGTGCGTGTGTGTGTGTGTATGTATACATTATCAGTCATTGCTTATTTTTAGTATTTTCTACATTACAAAAACACAAGCACATCAAACCAATGAAATAATATACATGTGATAGATTTTATATTCTTCAAAGTAGCCACCCTTTACTGTCTCATATGTGCAGAATACTTGAAGGGTGAGGGACTAAGGTTCAGTCAACCTTACAAAACATACAGTCAAGTGTGTCCAAACTTTTGACTTGTGCTGTTTAAAAGACATAATATACATCATTTAAAAAATCCTTGTGTACCTTAATGGCACCTTTACACTCTGTCCTAATGGCCTAAGTAAATATTTCTTCCATAGAGACTACTAAGCACGATTGTAAGTTGTGCTGGACAAGAGTACCTGCGAAACACCTTAAATGTAAAAATCCACCTGTGTTTCACTAGTGTGCAATCACATATTGGTTTCACCATAGTGGTGAGTTGGACTAAAACACATCCAGCCAGCATTTGCCCAGAGGTCTCAGAGAATACATATAAACACATCTATTCGATTTGCTTTTTGGAGGTTTTTGTTATCTGGGTGATGTGCTTATCACTCCGACATATTACCAGATACCAACACAACAGTCGGAATTTAGAAGGAGGAGTGTGTTTCAGTCAAAAGGCAAAGATTTTCCTCTGGCAAATACATACGATAAGAACGAATTTACTGCCTCACGGGTGTGGCACAACCACTCGGACCTTCTCCACTGTAATTCCACATGGACTCCCTGCCAGACTCAGATCCCAGCATGGAGCTTGTGAAAGCTTTGTTCATCAAGACTATGCTTCACCACTCTTTAATGCCCAGTCGACCCTAATTTTCCTCTTAAAGACAGCCTGAGGCATTCTGGGGGCTATTTCAGATGCTTTGCTGAACGATGACAGAAGGTCAATGGTCAATCTTAACATCTCCAGCATGCACACTGCTGAAGGCCTGAGAAGGCATCTGCACACAGCATTAGCCAAAAGAGTGTTGGGAATCAGGCAATGGATGGTTTGCTTTTGGAAACTTTACTTTTCTGAGGCAGTAAATTCTTTCTTAAAGTGTACATTTGCCAGATGAGAATCTTTACCTTTTGACTGTAACACACTCCTTGTTCGAAATTTCAGCTGCTGCGTTGGTGTCTGGTGAGACGTCAGAGCAGGTTGAGTAATTGTCATAGATATTTTGACCAGCCTGGGTTAGTCGGTAATTATGTGCTTCTTTAATGGCAGAAGAGAAAATGGTTTGCCCAAATCCAATAGACTGGTGGTGTCAGTCTATTGACTGACTCACACAGATTTTACACTTTGCTTTTGCAATCTGTGTGTCAGTCACTGATAGTGGCTTCAGTTCTGAATGACGCTGAACTACCAGTGATGTGTAATTTGATCTTTTCAAATTACACGGAGTGGCACAGAGCATCTCCCATCTCCCTACAAAGTAGGTGGTGGTGCTACAGAATCTGTGCACAGAGCATTTCAGGGTGTTATTTAAGGAGTATCCAAATTTGTCCTTGAAAAAATACCACCCTACAGGATTTTGTTAAAACCCTAATCTAGCACACTTGATCCTATTAATCAAGGCCTTCCAGGAACTTAGGTATTTGAAGCCAGTGTATCAACAAGCATGCTCAACTGGAGAATTTATCTGTATTCTGACATGGAGGAACACTTGATTGTGGTATTGAAGGGCTGTGTGTGGGTACACCTGTATGAGGCCATAGAGATTGTAATAGTGAGTCCAGTGTTAGACTGGTGAGAAACGGTTAATTTTGTTTCTCAAGGATAGAGAGAGAACGGGCCCTCAGTGATCAGAGCTGTGAGGTCTCCTGTGAGAAGAAGGCCTGTCATCAGAGATGCACACAGGGCCTGCCTGATTGCTTTTTGTTCTTAGCCTCCAGTAGGCCACTGTGGAGCCACAGTGAGCTGGAGTTCCAGTATTTATTCAGGCCAGGCCTAATTGCAATATTGTTCAGAGCTCATCTCCCAGGGATGGGTGGGGGGGGGGTGGGGTTGTTAGCAAGCTCACAGTCATCTGTAAGAGGGTGAGCAGACACATCGCTGTCGACAGGGCGCAGGTATTGCTCACTTGAAATCAACCCAACTTCACCTGTCATTTCAAATCGTACACAAAGCGAACCTCCCATAACTTCCTGTGATGGCATTCTGAATGGGAAAATTGTAACTCACGCAGTGGTGATGAAACAGAAAGCAACATCATTTTTATTGAACCATTCTTCCATTGTGTAGAGATGGCCTTTCTTTAGAGATGGCCTTCATGCAAAAGCCATTTACTAGATTACAAGATTCTTCCCTTTGCTGGGCTTCTTCAGATCCTTATGGAGCCTGGTAAAGTACCCTCAGATTGAACACTGGTGCTGCCTGGTTCCTTGGACTGAATTACATTTGGGCCTTATCCCAGCAGACCCACTGACATTTCAAATCTGACTGCCCAATGAGTTGCAACGACAAGTAGTACCTTCAAGTCTATTGAACCGCTGCATGCAGTCACTGTGTGTCAATACAGCGATATCTACAGCACCTTTCGTAGATTCCAACAAGACAAGAATACTAACAAGACTCTCCCATTTAATTTTTCATGATTGTTAGCTGAGAAAATGCCAGTACAGTTATTAAGGTGAAGGTAATACCTGAACATACTGATTTGCTGCTCATATTGAGAACTAAAAAAGAGATCAATAAATCCAGGAGACGGACTGTCGGACAGTATGCATCCTTCTCTGGATCTGTTGGCCTTGCAGTGTCTTTAATTATACATGTGTCTTCACAACACAAAATACAAACTAACCATCCCAGTGAGGCAAGGCCGAGCTTTGTTTAATATTCAAAGGAGTCTTTTCATATGAAATTGTCTGGCAGCAGACATCTATACCCAGGTGTGTAGTCCATTTCTTTTTGCATATTCGTGTTAAGAGAATAATATGTTAAAAAAAAAAAAGAATCCTTTATTCACAGCAGGTTATTCAGTCCTTTATAAATTTCTGTAAAAGAGAAAATAGAGTTGAGGTAAAAGTGACATATTCTTACTTTTTATTGACACCAGTGTGATCTGTTCCTCTTATCTGTTGCTGATACAGAGGTACTTATTGGCAGCTGTCCACACCCACCATACTGCATAAAGAAGAGTACCTTCCACCTACTGCCTCCATCCCCCACAATCCCCTCTCAGTTCGACAGCCAACCTTTACGCTTCCCAAACAAGTGGCTTCTACACAGACATAATGTGGACATCTCAACAAATGAAATGGGGGAGAGAAAAAAAAAAAAAACATTTTCTGCATTGTGCTTCTCTCATGACAACTGATAAGCTCCATCAAGGTCTCTGTAGATGCCAACAAGAGGGTTGTTTTTTTTTCCCTCCTCCCCCATCTCTCTCTCTCTCTCTCTCTCTCTCTCTCTCCTTCCTCACAATGTTAGTCTGCATGCAGCGCCACCATTGGGCCACGGCAGCAATATTGTTGTTTACTGCAGTCCTGCTTGATTAGTAATAACAGCTAACCTTTGTGGAGATCAGAGAGGCATTCATCAAAAAGAGACTGATTAAATCCATTCAGTAGGTATGTAGAGGATACACACCAAGTTAGAGTCATGCTAGAGAGAGACTCAGTGGAGAGAGAGAGAGGGAGAGAGAGAGAGAGAGAGAGAGAGAGAGAGAGAGAGGGAAAAAAGAGACAGAGAGAGAGAGAAAGACAGAAAAACAGAGGTGGGGGAGTGAGAGATAGAGGGAGTGAGAAAGACAGAGAGACAGAGGTGGAGGAGTGAGACAGAGAAAGAAGGCACACTGGGGTAGTACACTGGTGGGAGTAATACACTGATGGGGTGATACACTGGTAAGGGTAATAGACTGGTAGGGGTACTACACTTTCGAAGACCAAGACTGGGAAGCTGTGTTTGAGAGAAGGATGCAGAAGACTGTGTGAAATTTTGCATTTAGCTGTTTCTGGATGGTTTACCTTACATAGTGTAAGTTGCAGTAATGTGTGTGTGTGTGTGTGTGTGTGAGAGAGAGAGAGAGAGAAAGAGAGACAGAGAGAGAGAGAGTGCACGGCTGAGGGTAGGGAGGCATGAGATCATTGGCTCTCTGTCCTGTGGGCGTTTGCCTTGTACACCTGAACCTGCAGCACACGCAATGCCTCAGCCGACTGACACAGCTCAGGTGAAGACTGTTCTTACTGGCAGAAAATACACTTCCAGAGTCTCACTATCACTCTCCCACACAGTACAGTGCACACATGATTTCGCCAGAACAATGGTGACACGCACACACACACACACACACACAAACTCAGTCACTGGTGACAAACAAATAATACTCTCCCATACAACCACAAAGACACACACCACACACACAGAAGCACACAATAAAGCTATAGAATCCTAACTTCTAATATAAACCTTGGGAGACTTACATAGCTGAAAAAAAACAAGTTTTCTGCAAGTGCAGAACAAGTGCACTGGATTCATCATCTGGTAAGCACAGTGTAAACACGTGCACTGGATTAATCATCTGGTAAACAGTGTAAACACGTGCACTGGATTAATCATCTGGTAAACAGTGTAAACATGTGCACTGGATTAATCTGATCATTAGCTCACATGGATATCATCTCACTGTAAGATTTTGTGTTGTTTTTGAGAGTACTAAATTGTTGAATGAACAAATTAATTTGATCACTTCTTCCTTAAATACACTTATAGCACTTCTCCAAAAAGGGACATTTCATGTTAGCTAGCTGGGCTGTAATCCCTCAGATTGTACTGTGTTGTCTTAGGCTATTGTGATGGCAGCAGTGAGGGAGCGGAAGGCGAGGCTGCAGGAAACGTCAGTCTTTATTGGCTGCCGGTGAGCAGCGACTCACAGAACAAAGCAGAGAAAAGCAGCGTGAGGCTGCGAATAAAACCGAAAACAAAGCAGAGCTCGTGTAGGCTGGAAGGTTCAGTCCGTCAAGGGCCCAGTGATTGTGCAACACTGACAGACTGAACCTGTGGGCTTATATGCAGAGGGATAAGTGATTAGTGGAATGAGCGTCAGGTTATATCAGTGAACTGGGGATTGGGAAGGTGGGAGAGATGGGCGTGGTGTTGATGGGGAAGTGGCACTGGGTCTGGGTGCCCAGCGTAACGTGACAGCTATAACCCTGCTGTGTCTATTTTCTGGAGAACTCCACAGTCAAAGTTCAGACACACCTACACTGTTCTTGAGTTGTACTTGCGAACAATATGGGCCGTGGAATTATTACCTTTAGCACAGTCATGCCACAAACATGACCTCTTCACCTAAATAGAAATGTCTTTAATGAAATTAAGCATGTCAGATTAGGCCATTCAACTTCCACTACAGCTTCTACACATCCCTCAAGTGCTATCAGTGTTAGCCTTAGATGCTCACACACCCTGCAAGCCAAAAGAGATCTGCAGACTTCACCAGCAACTGCATTTAAGATGTTTTGCTCCTTATCTGAGTTCAAAGTTTGGAAAACAAATCATTAAAATTGTGTCCATAATACATTTGAAATATGATGTGTGACATGACGCTTGTGAACCAAGGGATTAGATACCAAACATTAAACTGATATTACTCTGAACTCCCTTTCATCTGCCTATAGGCTCTTGGCTGGGAGCCACGATAGTACATTTTCTTTTAATCTTTATCTTTTTATTTCTAATAGCCATTTTTATTTATTTATTTAGCTGTACCCTTTTATTTGTTCATATTTCACATTCCTACTTCATATGTATGTTTTAACAAGGACAAGTATAAAGCTTTTGTAATAGCACATCACTGATTAGCACTACTTTATTGAAGAAGACTCTGAAGAAGAAAGCAGACATACAAGTGTCTTTTAACACTTGACTGGTTAGCCATTACATTTCCTAACCAACATATCTTGAAAACAAAATTCATTGTGAAGAAATTTGAAATCCAACTCCACTGGTCTAATTCTGACACACATCAGAACACGATACAAGAAAAGTTGAAGTCCCTCCTACTAACCATATTAGCATAAACGGTCTTCAAACACCAAATTATCCTGAAGGCCTGGATGTAGATTTCAGGTTTCCAGATGCAACATGTACTTTGTAAGCTGATCTATTCATGTTGTTACCGGGGATCTTGCAGGAGGATGTGGCACAACCACCTTGTGACTAAAAACTGCCAGTGGGGAGGTGATAGTTTAGACCCAGTCTGACTTGGAGGTCTTTTAACCAGTGAGGGAGAGAGACGGGTTAGGGAGAGAGGTTGGAAATGAAGTAGAAGGTAAAAACAACCGTCGCTGAGTTAAGGTCAACAATTGCTCTTGGTATTGTTGCAGAGCAGAGGGAAATAAGTCTATAGTTTGAATACTGTACACACTCTATTTAACACATAACCAAAATAAATTGTTATTGTAATTTTTGTTGAATATTGTAATATTTGTTGAAACAATTTGCAAACACTAGCTTTCTGGATTAGTCTAATACTCCTGAAGTTTTCTTCTATAGGCTTCTCTGCTTCAAATACAAATCCATTCATTAATCATAAGCCTTTTCAGAGACCTCGACTGCATAGCAGTGCTTCAGCTCCGGTTAGAGTCTATAAAATGACTGCTTTATTCAATACAATGATGAGCATATGCTAAAATCAATACACATAAATGAGCTTACACAGTAAAAATAATTTGAAGCTTGATCGAGCTTATAGATTGACTTCTGAACGAGGTCGGTTTGTATTAGTAGTTTGTTCACTGTTTAATGTCATTGCAAACCCTTGACAAGTCTTCACCCTGATTACACCAATTTAAGCACAGCAAAACTGCAGACTAGAAAAGAAAAGATTGAAAACTTAAAATCCACTAACAAAATGAAATGGTCATAATAAGTATCACAAAACCTTTCCATCGCTACAGAGCCTAAACCTTTCATGTCTGTGTAGAAAACAAACTAATAAACAATATAAAATGAAAAGGGTGCTTTGTAATCAGGTTTTTAAAAGACCAAACAGTGTTTTGTTGGCCATGGTTGGCATAACGTGTGATGTCACAAAGGCTGAGCCAACAGAGTTTAGAGAGATTTTTTAAAATTATGATTAGATTTTTATTATTATTATTTATAAGAGTATTAGCTTAACTAGCTGTGCTATATTGCTAGCTGGAGATGAAGAACAGATGAATGCTCTGTTGTGTGTTTAAGTAACAACAGAGCTGCACCAGGCAGTCGAACCTAACATGGCACACAGGACTCGAGGATGTTTCGCTCAAGTGTAGTTATGGCTCCACAGGAGCTCTCAGATGGGCCAGCAGCAGCATTACCAGTCGCTCCGACTGGTGACTACAGATGGGCAAAGCTGCCAGTTCTTCCTTTGAGCCACAACTGTGGAATTCCCTGCCTAAGATGGTACAGGTGAGGAGGGTGATGATTAATGCTTGTGCATTAGACTTTAGTGAACCTTAAGTCACCTCTGTATTGTGCTGTATTTTCAAATATATATTTTTTACATTTTTATCTACATTTTTTATGTTATCTGCTGTTCTGTGCTTTTTATTTTCTGTTTTATTTTAACATACTTAATTTCATTCATATTATTATTACATTATATCATTCCATAAAGCACTTCATATGCTTTTATTTATTTATTTATTTTTTTGTTGCTGCTATTCTTGTTAAACTGCTTTGTAATACTCCCATTTTCATAACCTGTCTCACTAAGCTTGTATACTGTGTCGGAGGTCCACAGGGGGGTTGTTGGTGTTTATCTGAGGTGTTTGCCCCCAGAACGGGGCGCAGATGTGCACCCCTCTGTCCTTCCGGGCACAGTGGCAGCGGTCAGATGGATGGAGTTCGTTTGGCTGCCATTGTGCATTTTAGCAGGACCCACTGTTACTATGCAGGCAGTTCTTTCTGCTTCCCCACTGCTGGTGCTTCTTTCAGGCGGGGAGTCGCACCAAAGCCGGATTCATTAGACGCCCATGCTGGGCTTTGCAGGTGACGCCAGCCGGCAGATAATGCTGCAGTATTTCCTTTAACACAGGAGTATGATCACAACTAAATTACACACCAAATCCTGGAGAATCCTGGTCACTGGAGAGAAATAAGTAGCATTGTGTGTGTGTGTCTAAATGTGAGAGCCAATGTATGTGTGTGTGTGTGTGTGTGTGTCTTCTCCTCCATAAAACCTTAATAAATGTCTTTCTGTTCGCTGAGTTGAAGGTGACATTAATCACTTTCTTACGAAGAACTTCCATTCCACCTTGAGAGCAGCTTGCTCTTTTTTATCAATATTAATGGTTGCTCCTCCTTACTTAGCCAAAGCTATTTCACACTTGGTTAGCTGGGGTATGAGAACCCTCTCTGGGGTAGTATCTTTAGCTGGGGTATGAGAACCCTCTCTGGGGTGGTATCTTTAGTAGAGGTTTCCTAAACATTTTCGAGATCCCTAATTGTAGCAGCAAACCTGCCATTTGAGGTAATGCCCTGTGAAATTTTACCAAAAAGTAATTTATCTTCTAGTCCCCACTTTATGCAGTTGCTCAATTAATCTGCACTGAGATGCTCCAATTACTGCAGCTAACCTGCTATTTGAGGGGGAAAAAAACACACTATACACACACACACACACGCAATCCATGCTGCTCAGACATGAAGGAGCTGCTCGCAGAAAAACGTAGCCGTTAGCAAGTGTTCAGCAATGCACTCAGCATGCTGTCCTCAGACATAGGCGAAGACTTCTGGGACTGAACGTTCAAAGAACAAGGGCTGGAGGCACTTTTACCTGAACCTGCCCTGAACACTGAACCTACAACTGAACACCTGCTTTATCTGCTGCCACTTGTCCTCTGTCTATAATGGGTGTTTCTTGCTCCACACAGAGCTCGGCTAAATGTTGCATATAGTGTGATGCCAAATATTGTCCACTTCAAAACCCTGTCCCCCTCCACATGTGGGGATTTGCCTTTGTGTTTAATACATCAATGTACAAGGCCTGTACCCCAGTGTATGTGATGTCAAACTAAACTGAATCAAACTAAATTGAATAAAATTTCAATGACTGTGACTGAAAAAGCTAAAAATAGTTGCAAAAACTCACAACTATGAGGGTACCAACGGTGATGTGGTCAACAAGAACAAAATAAACAGGAAGCAACCTGAGTCACTGCTTTAGACAGTGCGCATGAGACGCCTTCCAAATTTCCTTTTTGTTATCTTGCTATCGTCCGAAGAGACATTCCAGCCTGCACATGACCTCACCCAAACACTTCCTGTTTTCCTTCCTGCTCAGACAGGCCAACGTCCCGGTCCTGTTGAACTCTACCCCCACCCCCCCACCCCCCTCAGCTGCCTGCCAGGATGCATGGGCTTATGACTACACCGATGCCCATCGCTATACGAGACATAAACATCCCGCCCCTCTGTCTGACGCCTAACCTGGAACTGTAGACTGAAACCAGGAAAGACACAGAATACATGCAGTATACTTACAATTCAAATAAGGGGCTGGCAAAGTTTCTGACTCACACACATGAATATAAATGGAGTTCAGAGAGACAAAAAGATTTAGAGGATAGTGCCGGAATTCATTACTGCCAGTACGGCTATGCAGAACAGAGTCCAACCTGGCAGAAATCTCACACCACCCCGAACATTCATACAGCTGCAACTTACAGTGATACGGCAGGATAACGTTCACACAAGCAAAAAATGAAACTAAATTCTCCACAAAAACAACAACAACAACAAAAAACAACAAGTTGAACACATATTAATGGAGTAGCAACTTGACTGCACCAACGAACCGCACCAGCGGTGAAGAGACGGGAGGTGCGAGCAGGGGTCTCTGATGCGTGAGGACGCTGAGGGCGTTTTTTACTGGTTTATGCTTTATGACCGTATGAGGCGACATCATCAAGGCACTGAAGCCTAGAATGAAGCCTATAAAAGCAGATAAGGACTATTATCCCCATTTCATGCAACCCACCCCCCCCCTTTGCGTCTAAACTATAGACTCCTGCAGTCTGACTGAGCATGAAATTGCCTTTGCCAGACTAAGAATTCAGCTACAGTCTATTCAAAAGGAAAAATATATATAATCTGAAATTTATTTCAAGCAATATGAATGCGACACAAAAAAAAAAAAAAAACAACTATGGGAGCCGAGACTGATGATGCTGTGTGATTGCAGTCAGCATTGCTTTGAAGCGATTGACGTTTTTGCATTTCCTCCTCTTTGGTAACACACACCGTATAAAAACCACAGAATTTCACATGTTCTCAAAGCCCTAAATGCAAAATAGCTATAGCCAATTTCCCAAAACCTCACAGACTCAGGACAAAATAAAGTATAGCGTAGCGATTCAAATGCTTTGCGTTCGAGACATTTGTTCACAGTCAAATGAAAAGATTCGAGTGGTATCCATGTGTAAAAAAAATGTCATAAAAAAAAATAAAAATCCAGTTGCACACGTTTCTATTATCTATGTGATTTGTGTCATTTTTTTTTTAAGATTACAGTTTTGCTCGTAGGTTTTCATACCAGTTTACATATACAGGACTGTCTCAGAAAATTAGAATATTGTGATAAAGTTCTTTATTTTCCGTAATGCAATTAAAAAAAATGAAATGTCATACATTGTGGATACATTACAAATCAACTGAAATATTGCAAGCCTTTAATTGTTTTAATATAGCTGATTATGGCGTACAGCTTAAGAAAACTCAAAAATCCTATCTCAAAATATTAGAATATTTCCTCAGACCAAGTAAAAAAAATAAAAAATATAACAGCAAAACAAAATCAAACATTTGAAAATGTCCATTAATGCATTCAGTACTTAGTTGGGAAACCTTTTGCACAGATTACTGCATCAATGCGGCGTGGCATGGAGGCAATCAGCCTGTGGCATTGCTGAGGTGTTATGGATGACCAGGATGCTTCAATAGCGGCCTTTAGCTCATTTGCATTGTTGGGTCTGGTGTCTTTCATCTTCTTCTTCACAATATCCCACAAATTCTCTATGGGGTTCAGGTCAGGGGAATTGGCAGGCCAATCAAGAACAGCAATGCCATGGTCAGTACACCAGTTACTGGTGGTTTTGGCACTGTGGGCAGGTGCCAGATCATGCTGGAAAATGAAAGCATCATCTCCATAGAGCTTTTCAGCAGATGGAAGCATGTAGTGCTCTAAAATCTCTTGGTACACAACTGCATTTACTCTGGACTTGATAAAACACAGTGGACCAACACCAGCAGCTGACATGGCTCCCCAAACCATCGCTGACTGTGGGAACTTCACACTGGATTTCAAGCAACTTGGATTTTGCTTCTCTCCAGCCTTTCTCCAGACTCTGGCGCCTTGACTACCAAATGACATACAAAACTTGCTTTCGTCTGAAAAGAGGACTTTGGACCACTCTGCAACTGTCCAGTGCTTCTTTTCCATAGCCCAAGTCAGACGCTTCTTCCGTTGTCTTGAGTTCAGAAGTGGCTTGACCATGGGAATACGGCTATTGTAGCCCATTTCCCGGACACGTCTGTGAACAGTGGCTTTTGATACCTG
>JAOYMR010000007.1:21072798-21084869 GCA_025802075.1 Tenebrosternarchus preto
GTGGTTATGTTATATTTTAAAGTTCGCTGGACAGTGGTTATGTTATATTTTATAGTTTGCTGGACAGTGGTTATGTTATATTTTAAAGTTCGCTGGACAGTGGTTATGTTATATTTTAAAGTTCGCTGGACAGTGGTTATGTTATATTTTATAGTTTGCTGGACAGTGGTTATGTTGCAACTGCTGTAATATTGTGCACAGGCAGGTGCTCAAGAGGTGCCTCTAAAAATGGTACTAACTGAAGACGAGCTGGTGCTCAGATGTTTGTTTTAAATTTGTAGGTAGTCATTTTTAAATGTATTTACTTTTATTTATTTGTTTATTTATTTATTTATATTTATTTGTGTGTTTGTATGTGTGTGTGTGTGTGTGTGTGTGTGTGTTTACATCAATAGGGTCAGCAGTGAAATGGGATAACCTAAAGATTTTTACTTTGATGTATGTAACAATATGAGTATTGTATACTGAGTAATAAGATGTCTGGGTGTGACATCTTTCTTTAATCAGATTTTGAAGTCATAATGCCAGACGTTTGCAGCACGCTGGTACAACAATCTATCAAATCGAATTTATATGGATTAACCTATAGACACCCTTCTGTATTATGACTCTCATTATTTGTATGTTAATATTTTATTTGTTTTATATTTGTGGGTGTGAGGCTGATTATGATGTAAAGTAAAATTTATTTCTATTCCGCTTAGGCAAAAAATGTTGAATTAGTTTGCACACCTGCTATATGGTGAAATACACGGAAAAGGCCCAGAATACTGCCCTGGACTAGCTAGAGAAGTTCGGCGCCATGGATTCATTTGTACACAGTTCCAGCTTCTGATTAGGGGTAAAGCAAAACCAATATTGACTCCCTGTCACCGGCGGTGCATGAATGTAGATGACGAACGCTGTGCAAATGTTCTCGCAGAAAGGCAGAGGGTGCTGTGTGTGGAGAGTTAATAGCTACAGTCAGCTAAAGCTTCCTGGCTGAGTACAGAGACCCTTCTAAGTGTTCTTCAGCGTGGAGGAATCAATCACAGCAGGGCACCTCGGTTTCAGCAAACAGCAACACCACACATGCACTGAATTCTCAGTTGGTGACGCCGAGAAGCTTGTATCCATAGTGCTCTACGGTACTGGGAAACAGTGACGTATAAAAGAATGACTAAGCATTTTCATAATGGGGGGGGGGGTTTAGTGCATTTATTCATCCTGTTCATCCTGACCCCTCCTGCATACAACCATGATGGAGGATTGTAGGAGAAGGGTTAATGTGTGTGGATAAATAATACGTTTATCCAAATTATAATGATCATTTATGATAGCAAGAACAGACACATTTATGATAGCAAGAACAGACAGCATAGTGCACAGATAATGAGAATGTGTGTAACCAGGTTTATAAATTGGTAGCTGGAGATCACCTGGTAGAGCAGGTAACATGAGCTGTTCATAGCTCTGGATAAGCTAAAATCCTCAAAACATAAATAAATGAACTGTCTGAGGTTTTCCACTGAACCAGCCTCATTTAGGGGTTAACAGAGATATGTAATCACTAGATATGTTAGCTATTAGCTCTTAGACAGTAGTTCTCTCTGATTCATTAGTTCTTACTTACCTCATATAAAAAAGAAAGAGATAGCAAAACAAAGATTTTTTTCCAACCTACTCATCTTGCCTCTACTCAGCTCTGCCCCTGACCCAGACCTCCTCCCCCCAGCCAGCCTCGACCAATTCGCTCTGCTGAGACAGAGTTTTCCTACCCAATAAGAAGTCACCAGAAGGTTACCTCTCGCACATCCTGTGCTTAATTCCAGTAATCGAACCTGTGGTATAGTGAAGGTGTGGCCTAACCATAGGAGACCATAATGTACTGAAAGTTAGGAGTGATGACTGAAATCTTCCACTAAAGATGCTCCCACAGATGTGGCACACAGATCCCTCGGGCTTGTGAGGAACGAGCTCAATGCTCCTTCTGCCCTTCAGCAAATACATGCTTCCTACCCCCACCCCCCTCCAAAAAAAGAGGAGTAATAGCAAATCCCCTGATTCTTATGAGATATGAAGGCTTAAGATAACTGGAAGGGTGACTATTTTCAGACAGCTCTATCTCCTCAGCTCCTCCTGCTTTTGAATAGAAGACTGTGCCTTAACCTTAGCCAGGAGACACAGTGGAAAGGTTTTCTCTTTCTAATTTTCTTTTTTTTTTTTTTACCCAGCATATGCAGACCCATAGTTCAGGACATACGTCGTGGCAGGAGTTGTGGACAGGAATTAAAGCAGCAGTGAATGCCTTGCTGGAGTTTTTCTGTGGTAACATACGACGGCTCACGTAGCAGCTGAAGGAACTTTACTGGCAAGTTCTGAACATGCAGTGAAACTGAATTCGGATTTTGGCTACGGCTCTAAATAATTGATCTCTGCGTTATTTCTAAACCTTTGGACATCCATAGTGATACACACACGTCTTACTTATGTACAAAACTAAGATAAGTGCATTTGGATTTCTCTCTCTTTCTCTCTCTCGCTCTGTCGTTGTCTCTCTTTTGCCTTCTCTCTCTGTCACATTCTCTCTTTCTGTTCATGATGTCCATATGCGGAAGTTATGATTGATCAGAGAAGCTTAGCACTCTTTCAGGTTATTAAGCTTTCTGTTAAATAGTAATTACTGTGTCTTCTGTGTTCGTGTCATTATTTGGTGTCACGGATCTGCAAATCCCACCCCCCTCTTGTTGAGTCCTCGAGTGTCCCAGTCACCAGTAAGGACCAGGCCTCTACATCTGTCTCCTGCACAACACACAAGCCCATTACAACCACTCTCCACCATGAAAACCCTCTTCTGTTGAGGGGTTTCATTAAAAATATGGACTGATGGATTTAAGACATTTTGTAAAATAGCTAGCTTTGCCTCGCAGCTAGCACTCCTCTCCTCTGTTTCTGTGTTCAATCTTCTCTCCTGTTCCCGTGTTCTCTCTCCTCCTCTGTTCCTGTGTTCACTCTCCTCCTCTGTTCCTGTGTTCACTCTCCTCCTCTGTCCCTGTGTTCACTCTCCTCCTCTGTTCCTGTTCTTTCTCCTCTGTCCCCATGTTCTCTCTCCTGTGACCCTGTGTTTATGTTCTTGTACTGTTCCTGGCTCATGGAAATACTCCACTTTGAAGTGGAAGAAGGAAAGCTAAGCTTCGGATTCTCTGAATTCAACAGCAGCTTGTTTCCAGGATTATGTCCTCTCTCCTCTCTGTTTAGCAGCTGTAATTAGCTGTTCATTTAGAAACCAGCTGGATCAGAATTGCGTCTCAATTGGTTAAATAACTAGACCTGATGCATCATACCAATTTCTACAGATAAACTTTCCTGGATTTGAAAGGTACTCTTATCCAGAACAACTTATATATTTTAGATATGTTTATTATTATGACAATGCGTGTATTCCTTGGGAATCAATCCCATGGCTTTTATACTGCTAGCGCCATGTTCAAACAGCCGAGCCGCATGAGAAGATAACACAACTGCACAGGAGCTTCTATGGGAAGAAGGTCCTTGAAGGTTTGTTCAAATTCATATAGTGTTGGACACTTTGGTCAAGGAGGTGAGCAGAGGTGAATAACATTTTATCTTCACTTTGTTTTTCATTTGGGCAATACCCCCAACACACACACACACGCAAACACACACACACACAACTCAATTTCCCTTTGGACACTTCTTTATTTCTTCTGGAAGATTCTTTTAAAGTCCTGAATTGCACTCACTGTGCAAAGATATGTCCATCTGTGGCACTGGTATTGCTAGCCGGACAGAAGAAAGGAGGTTTTGAAATGTCCTTCTTGACTCTGGCTCAGAAGATTAGCCCTCTTGATATGGCTGATCTCAACAGAACTGTGGACACTCTGAACCCTCAAATGAGCAGTGAAGAGAAGAGCTTCCTGTAATCCTCTTATCTGGAATTCATTGGTAGGTTCTCTACTTCCATCTTGATTCAGCGATGACTTCATAAGTTGCTCCAGTCTCTGTTTCCTCTCCCTCTCTCTCTGCTGATCTGAGAGTATCTGTGTTTTACACCTTGGCAGGTGAATGTAACAAGTCTGATGTTGATGTGAGGGTGCGTGTGATTGTTTTCGTACCATGTGTATAGTTGTGTGTATGTGAGTGGATTTTTGCACTGTGTGTATAGTTTTGTGTGTGTGTGTGTGTGTGTGTGTGTGTGTGTAGTTGCACTCTGGGTGCCACCACATCCCTTCAGCTATCCCCTCAGGCCACATTAACCAGGGTCAATCACACGGAAAGCCAAGATGTCACTAACAGAGTCTCTTCTTTTTCTCACTCTCTCACTCTTTCCCTCCCTCCCTCTTCCTCCTTTCTGTATATTAAACAGCTTAAAGCATCCTAGACATCTTTCAGCACGTCGATCAGGAGTGTTACCCTGACCTGACTAACTTCTGTGTCCTTTGATCGCTTTGGTACTTTGATCTTCTACCACATCCAGTGTCTTTCAGTCTCTACTATTAGGAGCCTGACTTCACTATGGCACCAAGTAGCACTGTGACACTGTTCATGGCTCGTATTTCAGTCACAAGATTAACTTAAAACCCAAAGAACCTGCATCCATGTTTGCTTTATGAAGGTTAATGCTTGTCTATTCTTTTTTTCAATTCAAATTTATTTATATAGCGCTTTTTTACAACAGTCGTTGTTGCAAAGGGCAAACAATGTACGCAAAGTAATTGGCTACTTTCTTGGTGTCTACATGAACTATGCATTGAAGGCCTGCCCTTCAGATGGATGCACTTTTAACAACACCACACAACACACTGGAAAGGTCTGTGTGGCCATTGAGAGCAACAAGGTGCTATTTCCTCCAGTCCAGCACCAGTACATTTACACATGCACGCTTAACTGATCCCAGACCTGCACTGCAAACTCAACTAGATTTACAAGTGCATACTTACAAGTTTTTTTCTTATTTCTGTGTTGTGTTGTTCTATTTATTTTTATTTTTTAACATAAACTTTACTGGATGTTGTATTCAAATGTGTAATATAAACATTTTTCAATATGTTACACTGTTTTCCCCAGAGTTTTAAGTCCAGGATACAACACTAAGAATAACAGGAGAAAATGACGGCTTTGCTATCTGTTTGGCTGAATCAAAACTCCCTTGAAGAAAAGTGTAGAGTTTTGGGGGATGAAACTGATGAAGAAGCCTAATGAGCTTTGTAGCTTGTGGAACTGGAGACAGAGGAAAGGATTCTGCCAAACAAGGGCAAACGAAGCCAATGTCTAGTTTTGCTTTTAAGCTTAAAACTTCAAGCCATGCGAACAGATCTGTTATGTGGAAGAAAATCATGCTCTAGGATGAATATCCTCCCACTTTCCAGTAACATGGAGTGGAACATTGAAGCTGCCTGCTTAACTGGCCCAGACCAACTCCCCTCTCTTCATAAGCCGCAGGGATCTGCAGAGCTCACTGACACCAGACACATGTCTTGTTTGTTCAGCTCAGCGGACTTCAGCTTATTGAGAGAAACAGGCTCAGTTCCTTTCCTTCCCCGAGTGCTAATCGACTGGCTTAAACTGCCTGGTCTATGTGACCAACCATCCTCAGACGACCCAAGCATAACAGGAGTGAAACAGTAGATTATTCTGTCCCCTGCTCTGGAAATAAATGGAATTGTCAGAGTATTTACTGCAGGGCCCTCACCGTTCTATCACTATCAGTTTTATGGTATATTGCTCACTAAAATGGAACAGATTCATTTCTAAGAAATTCACCCGTTCGTTATCCCATGCAGCTTCATGCGAAGATGTGGTGTGATGGAGGAGCTTGCTATAAAGCCACTGTGATGTCTCACTGGCTGTGGGCTTTGGGGGGGGGGGGGGTCATTCACATGAAACCTCTGGCTCGGTCTGTACCCAGACACAGCAAAGACAGGAGGGCAGGTGACTAATAGCAGCCATTCAGAAGAGATGCTCCACCCCATCTCCTGATGCATTATTAAAGCAGTGAAGAGACTGAGCTGTGACAGAGAGAGAGAAGGAGAGGGAGAGTGAGAGAGGGGGAGAGAGAGGAAAAGAAGGAGAGAGGGAGAAAGTGAGAGAGAGTCAAGGAAGTAGATGAAAGAAAAAAAAAAGAATTCATAAAGGGAAAGGATAAAATAGGGAAATAGAATGTGGGAGAGAGGGAGGAAGAGAGAGAGAGAAAGAGAAAAAGAGGAAAGGAAAGAGAAAATGAGAGAGGGAGAAAGACAGAGACTGAGAGGGAAGGAGAAAAAGAATCGGTAGAAGGAGAAACAGAGTTAATGAGGCATTGGTTCAGAAATGAGACAGGGGTCCTGCCCGAGGGCCAAAGCTGATCATGTAACCGAGGCAACAGCCACTCACCTCCACACGCACTCAGCAGGAAGCATCAGCATCGCGGTGAGAGCAGAGTCCAACGACACATGGCTGACATCAGCCTGAAGGATCAGCCAAAGAGCGGGAGACAGGATCAAGACTACGTGTCTCTTCATAACAGCAGCTCCTGCCAAGGGCCCGAAGTTCGCATTAAACATATCCCCTATCACATCATGGCCCTCATGCTACACAGCATCGACCAAGTGTTTTTCATCTACAAACAGCTATGGTGTGCAGCATCCGAACAAAGCATCTTTCCCATAGGCATCCCACTCAGTTCAGAGCAGGAGGGACAAAATAGTACTTTGCATCAAGGAAATGAAGCAAACAGGGCCTGTGTCTGCTGGGCTGGGCACAGCTGGATATCTTTTACACACAAAACATCAGCTATATAATTATTCATAGAGTTAGTGGAGAGTGTTCACCAGGAAAAAAGAAAAAAAAAAACCATAAACGAAGACAGAAAAAAAGCAAGCAAACCATCAGATGTGGAATATTGTCCATCAGATGTGGAATAGATTCCTTCTCTTTCTCCCAGTGTGTGTGTGTGTGTGTGTGTGGCTGTGTGTGTATGAGAACTCGCATCAGGCTGCTGTTATTAGTCCAACACATGGTGCTGGTGGATTAGGTTCTGGGTTTCTGAACACATTTATATCGTGTTCTATTCCTCCAGGGGAATCTTCATCTTTTGATTCAAACCTGTACCTGTTCCACACTCACTCATCACATCCTTCGAGGCCGATGTACAGTGTCGTGTACCTGCCTTACTTGAGATAACCTTACCTCACATCAACCTTACTTTACCTCAACTGCTTTCAGTTACCTGTTTTTCATATATAATAAGAATATACTTGTATAATATATAATAAGAATATACTTGTATACTTGTATATTGTTTTTGCAATAGCTAAAATGTACTGAAATAACTGCAATTTTTCCCCCTAACCTCAAATGCAAATCCAAAAAAAAAAAAAACCTAGAAATTCTCGCTTTTCATTGTAAACACACAGAAGCTCCCCGGAGGCACGGGGAGAAAAGACCAACATGAAGTGTCCTAATAAAGTGTCGGGCCACCATAAGATACCAGAAAAAGCTCCAGTTCACCTTGATACAGATCAGGTATCTGGAGCCATACTGGAGCATGTACATGTTCTCTCAGTTGGTGTTTTGATGATCATGGTAAAGAGTCATTACAAAATCACGTAAATCCTGAATCACATATTTACAAAATCTGGATGAGATTTGGTGACTTTAGTCCTTAACATACAATTGAAAGGATTTTCCAGCTGATCAAACCATTCGTGTCTTGTTCATGGGGGCACTGTCAAACTGGAAGACACCACAACCATAGCAGAGATCAGATTACAACTGTCAATGCAGCTATGCACCAGAGCCTCCACTTCCCATCATCCTTCACTCCGCTCAACAAGATCCGCCTCTCCGTAATAGCAATTGCATCTGTTCTCTATTAGCCAGACCACTATATATATCAGGACTAGCACAAACACTACTTGCAAAGTATTGCCTACTACTCGGAAGCATGCCAAGTGGTTTTCTTTACTGGTTTCTGTACTGGTTTCTCTTTTTTATTATTATAATCTGGATTGCCCTTACGGTTTGTTGTCTCTTTTGCCTGCCCCTTTTGTATTGTTGCCTGTTTTTGGATTCACATTCTTGTTATCAACCTGGCCTGGCTTCTGACTCTGTTTTTGTCTCTCAGCTATCCCTCCTGTTTATTCGGCTCCATGGGTTAGTTCAGTATTTGTTTTTTCACATCCACTCTGTTGTTGAATAAACTACAAGTTTTCTATCTGCACAGTGTCTGCCTTATTTAGGAATGTCGCAGCTGCCACAGAATACTTCACCTATCCAGCAGATGGCAGATCCCAATGCTTTGACTCGCACTGTCCCAGGGTCAGCTTATTGTACAACATCAGTAACACTTCGAAGGACTTGGAAACTTGCTGAATTTGTTGGCCAAACAGCCAACCAAACAGCAACAGCAGATGACGGAATTCATCCAAAGTATGCGTGACTTTAAGCAATATTTATGCAACTCCAAGCAATAGCAGGTGTGGTTCCAGTTAACCCTTCCATACCTGTTGAAAGTGCTGAAGCCCAATCTGATAAGCCGGATAAGTATGATGGGTCCCCTGAAGGATGTCAAGGTTTTTCTGCTGCAATGTGAGCTTTTCTTTAGTAACACTTCTCCCTGTGGTGATAAGAATAAGATGTCATCTCTTGTTTAACTGAAACCCTAACCCTAACTTCAGCCAGGGCTTCTGACTGGTGAATACGCGAACTTGTCTGCAGGGCACTACGTCATCCACACACTTGCGTATGAAGGCGGTGACTGTGTCTGCGTACTCGTCAACGCAGCTTGACGAATCAAGGAACATTTCCCAATCCACATGCTCAAAACAGTCCTGCAGCATAGCGTCTGATTGATCAGACCAGCAGCGCACCTCCCTAATAGTGACCGGTCATCTTCTCGTGACATTCAGAAATGGTCTCACTACGGAAGTTCTTCAGGAACTGGCATGTAAGGATGAGGGCCTTACTTTTGACCAACTCATCAAACTCTCCATTAAGATAGACAACATGTTAGCAGAGAGGAGGCCCATTCAGCACATGAGATCAGTCCCCACACAACCAGCTAGTCACAGAGATCACTCAGAGGGCAGTACTGAGTCAATGCAGTGTGACACCTCGCAAGGAGGAGCGACGACATCATTTTCAAAATGGACTATGTCTCTACTGCAGAGAGAAGTGACATCTGGTCAAGAACTGCTACCGGCTGAGACGCCATACTCCGTTTCCTACCTCTTGTGGGCTGGGGTTGGGTTTTCTGATTCCATTCCTTCTGAGTATAAGGATCTGGAAGCAGTATTCATTACGAAGCTTCTGCACTCCCACCACATCGCCCTTAAGATTGAACTACTGAACTTATTCTGGGAGCATCTGCCCTCTCACTCAGGATGAGGAACAATCCATGGTGGACTACGTAAGGGGGTATATTTATCCCTCTACCATTATATTTCGATTTGACACTCGATTTGAGGGGTGTATACAATCTGATGAAGATACATGAAGGAGCCGAGTGGAAGACTGCATTGAGCACATCCACCGGCCACTATGAGTACCTGGTGATGCCTTATGACCTTAGTGTAGAGCCCTCTGTGTTCCAGGCTTTCATAAAAGACATCCTAAGGGAATTTCTAGACGTGTGTATTATTGTCTACAATGATGACATTCTGATCTATTCCCCATATCTCTCTACGCATGTCTGACAAGTGAGCACCGTGCTCAGGATGTTTCTTCAGCAGCACTTGTACGTCAAGAGGGAGAAATGTCTATTTCACCAGGAGGCTATATTGGATTTCGAAATTAGTCATGGTAGGGTCGCTATGGATGACAAGGAGGTGGAGACTGTTCGGGAACTCCCTCCACGGTTCGTAAGCTGCAATGTTTCCTGGGTTTTGCAAACTTCTACAGGTGCATCATCAGAAAGCAGCATTGCAGCACCTCTCATGGTACTTCTAAAAGGAGGCCTCAAGACACTTCAGTGGTCTCCAGAAGCAGAATGGGCTTTTAATAAACTCAAGGTGGCCTTTACTACGGCGCTGGTTCTCAGACACCCTGACCCTTCGATCCCATTCATCATGGAGGTGGATGCCTCCCTGTTAGGAGTAGGGGGCATCCTGTTGCAGAGGGGAAGAAACTCAAGCATGCAGTGGCCTATTTCTCTCGCAAACTCATGCCGGGTGAGACTTTACAGCATTGGAGAGAGGGAGCTGTTGGCCATTAAGCTAGCATTAGAAGAATGGTGACACTGGTTGGAGGGGGGTTTTGTAGTGCAAGGCAAGACAGGTGGTCCCTTTTTTTTAAAAGAGATTCCACTTCTCCATTATTACCTTCTGGGTACTTCGAACCTCAAGGCTGATGCCCTGTCCTGGTTACAACAGAAGGACCATGTGGAGGAGGAGGGGGAACCAGGGACCATCTTGCCTGATCGGATCACAATTGGATTCATTTGATGGGAGATCAACGAGGAGATAGCGAGACTACTCTCAGAAGGTGAAAAACCAGCCAAATGTTGCCCAGATAAGATGTACGCCTCCCAGGAATGCAGAGACCAACTCCTGACTTGGTTCCACACTTCCCCTACCACAAGACATCCAGATGAGGTGCACACCTTGCAACTCCTCTCTAGCCACTACTGGTGAAAATCCATGTCTGCAGATGTACATTGCTACGTAGCCTCATGCTCTACTTAGTCTCAGTGCAAGACACCAAACCAGCGGGTAAGCTGCACCCCCTGCCAGCACCAAGGAGGCCATGGACACATTTTGCATTGGATTTCTGAGGGTTTCACTGCTATCCTGACTATAACAGAGTGTTCAGGGGTGTTCGTTTTGTACCTTTTACTAGTCTTCCCACAGCTTTCCAGACAGCAGAGGCAGTATTCTAACATGGGTTTCATACCTTTGGGATACCAGAGGAAGTCTTCTCTGACAGAGGTCCTCAGTTCACATTGCAAGTTTGGGCAGCCTTCTTTGAGTGTCTCTGAGTTGCAATAAGTCTCACATCGGGGTACCATCCCCAATCTAACGGACAATGTAAGTGCATCAATCAAGAGTTAGGAAAGTTCCTTCGTATTTATTGCCACAGCAACCCACACAACTGGGCATGTTTCCTCCCATGAGCAGAGATGATCCAAAACTCCCTAACCAGTTCCACCACAGGTCTCACACCATTTGAATGCTGCCTAGGGTATCAACCCCACATGGTACCCAGGACAGCTACCATGACAGATATTCCTGCAATAGATGATTGGATGAAACAGTGAACAGGTATGGGAGGAGACATCAGCGCATTAATAGGACATTGCAGCAGTACAAGTGTAAGGCAGATCATCATCAAGGTCCGAACCTCAAGTACAAGGTGGGAGACCAGGTGTGGCTGTCCTCAAGGGATTTTCACCAACCAGGCGGTTGCATTAAACTCAAGCCCCAGTACATGGGCCCTTTCAGAATAAGCAAACAAAGTAACAAGGCATCATACCAGCTTGACCTTCCTCCACACTGTCGCACCTCTAGGTCTTTTCACGTCTCCCTCTTAAAACCTGTAGTTGCAGGTCCTCTGAACGAGTCTACCCCAGGAGACATGCCGCCCCATTCTGTGGACTTGGATAGGACTCCTGTGTATGCTCTGAGGGAGATCCTTAACTCCAGGAGATGAGGGCCTATGCTTCAGTACCTGGTGGACTGGGAGAGATACGTACCCGTGGAGCAGTGTTTGGTACTCGCAAGGGATGTCCTCGACATGGGATTGTTGGCAGACTTCCACCAGAGCTACTCCAAACGACCGGGTTCCTCGCCCACATGGCCATCTCAGGGACCTTCCACAAGAAACCAGGAGGGTTTATCAGAGGACGTCAGGGCGCCCCCGCCCCATGGCCAGTACTGATGCCTCGGGGGGGCATTTTGCTGTTTGACAGAGGTCACTGTATTGCATGAAAATTGCAGGCTGATTGAGTGATGAATGCAAGGAAGGAACCACATGTTGTTGAAGGTTCTGATACACACTTGCATTCACTCTTACTTGTAGCTCCTGCTGCCAAAAACATTCCCCAAAACATGACACTTCCTCCTCCACCTTTCACTGACTTCTTTACACACTTTGGG
>JAOYMR010000007.1:21114654-21129739 GCA_025802075.1 Tenebrosternarchus preto
GTTGATCAATGTAGATTACATTATTTCTGAAAAAATCAAGTGTTCATAAATTGTTCTCTAATTTTGATCTCCAGTGTGTATATATATATAGACCATTGTTGGTGTTGTATTTTCTTACTCAGTGTGTGTGTGTGTGTGTGTGTGTGTGTGTGTGTGTGTGTGTGTGTGTGTGTGTGTGTGTGTGTGTGTATTTTACTGTAAGCCTTTCTGGGCTCATTATTACTTTTCACTTCAGAGGACCTTGTATACCAGGGAATGTATAATAATCTAATTTTTAAACACAAATGTAACCTAATGTAAATACAAGTGCAAACTAATTAGAATTAACAGATGTTTTCGAAGGTAAAAAAGTATACAATATGTCATTAAAAACTTTTAATAAAAAGTCAGGTTTTTGAACAGGCATTTGGTTTCACAGAAACGAATTGGCATTCTACAGCAGAAAAAAATAATAAGTTAGTATATCCAATTGAAAATGGCATATTCCCTGTATTTACTTCACTTTGGGATTACACCCTGTAATGTGAACATAAAGTGGTACTTTCCTAAATTCTACACAAGCAGCACATGTTTGGGTCTTTACTCATAAGCTTTGTTCAGTTTTTCTGACACATTGGTCACCTGGATTTTACATCACAGGCTCATTTACTGTACATCGTGTGTGAATCGGAGAGTGACTGAACTCTGTTTAGACAGACCATTTAAATATAGAACAACACACAGTGTAAGTTGACACTCAGGCCCCGGGGGGTCACCCGCAGGTTCAAATGAGACAGAAAGCTTCCAACTTTTCATTCAGGATGGCATCTCTTGGACATCCTGACTGTTATTCGGCAGATAAAGGAGTGCAGAGGCATTAACATCAAATAACATCAAATAACAGCATTTAAGAAATAAAAAATGAAAGGCAGCGAGATTCATTTTAAACACCAATCACACGTGTTCGCTCGCTCTCTTCAGTCCCTGTGCAATGTTTCATGAAGATCGGTGTTAATTTGTTATGGCCTACAGTGGAATACAAATGGTAGCTGTCCAGCGCTTCACATGGCTATTAGGGTAATAAAAGGGCCTATCAAAGGAGAACAGGGGACTGCAGTCACGTGCACAGGGTGTATTTTTACCACTCTGCAATGATGCCTTTATGCAATTAATCATCTGCATGATATACGCTCAGCGCTCATCACCAGCCGCACGAGATGGCAGAGACTGCGTGAGCATGTGTGTGCACGTGTCCGTGTGCACGTGTCTGTGTGCATGAGTGAGTGTGTGTGTGTGTGTGTGTGTGTGTGTGTGTGTGTCACTGTTCAACCTGAGCCTTTGATATTTGCTGCACTGGCTGTGCAACTTGATCAAACTGTAGCATCTTCATTCTCCTTTGCATGTTCACAGCCTCCAAGGCATTAACAATCAATACAGCAATTAGCAGTTAAATCACCAATAGTCTCAGTAATTGATCCCAGTTTACATATAATATGTGTAATACATTACAGTACTAGCAGGGGAAAGACGGAGAAGAGGCTCTGCAGCCCAGTACATCTGTTTTGTTATGCAGTGAGAGGTGAAGCATATTCACCAACGCTTATATCTCTGTTAGGGACCTGATTGCTCCAGACAGAGGGATTAGTGCGGGATGCCTTTCTGCATCCCAAGCAACCCCTGACCCCCGACCTCTGCCTCAACCCCATGACCTCTGCCTCACCTCCCTCTCCTCCCACCTTATTTAACAAAAGGACCAAAGGCTGTTCCGAGTGTGTCGCTCCTTAAGAAAACTGCGTCACCCTGCTCCAGTGTGCTCCGCCCCCAGCCTCCGTGACACACACTACACACAACACACGTTTTCTTCCTTTTTTAAACTCATTTCCTTTCCTGTTCCTTTCATCTTTTTTTCTCCCTCTCTTCCCCTGCTTCCTGCTTTGGCTCACGAGGGCGGAGGCAGGCAGGGCTGTGGCGGTAGCCTGACGCTGTTTCCAGCGGCCTGGGGCAGGGCTGATGGCTCTCCTCCCCAGCTCCCTCCACTGGCCCAGGAAGCAAAACCAACCCAAAGTAACATTTGTTGTGCAGCTGTTATGGATTTATTTTTTCTCCCTCCTTTTCAAGTCTCTGCAGCCGAAGCAAACAAGCCTCTTGCTGGGAGAGAGTGGAACATTGCGAGTGTTGTGTCTCTGGAGGACAGGCTTCAACAAGGCCAAAAATCAATACAAATCTCCAGCCATTTAGGACCCAAAAGTAAGCACTATCCTCCACCGAGACCTGGGGATTAGAAAAGAGCTGCTGGGAGCTTTTACCTGATGCCTTACAGCAGTGCGCTATTCTCCAGGCTTCACTCCTTTCCTACAGCATATATACAAATCCCTCCAATGACTAACAGTCAAATGATTTTATTAAATAAAACATTACTCCTGTCTCACCCTTCCACTGGGTGGTGATGTCTTTTCTTTTCACACTCAGGTCTTTTCCCAGAGTGTGTGTCTGGGAGTTTGAGGGTATGGGATGTGTGTGTGTGTGTGTGTGTGTGTGTGTGTGTGTGTGTGTGTGTGTGGTGCTATAATTTTACTGTTCCTAGAATTGTGATCTTCTAGACAGAGATTGATGATGTCATTCTTAGGATGTGTTAGAGCCACACCTCCAGTTTAGGGGTCACGACAAGAGCCCTCTGTCACCCCTGGAACAACTCTAGTGTTAAACTACATTCTCTCTAGTTCCTTTTTGAGTCTCTGGTATTTCTCTTGTCTTCCAAGTTCTTGTACTCCTACCTGTCGATGTTTCTATTACTGGGACTGCCACATTTATTACCACTGTTGTTTTCTACAGTCTCAATATCTGTTTGGTTCCCCACTACATGTTTGTCTGTCTGTCAAAACAGTATTATTAATATAATAATATACTATTACTGGCTCAATTCTGAAAATGTACAAAAATATAAATGATTAAAATTGATTTAAAAAACATGTTGGGGATTTTTTATTCTCTCTTTTTTACCATGAGTACAAAATGCATTTTTTCTAATGTCTTTAAAATGAGCTCCTCTCTATCTCTCTCACATCCCCTCTGTCACATACACATAACTTCTGAGTGCATCCCACACACACATTTCATAAACATCCATCTCTGGTGTGTGTGTGTGTGTGTGTGTGTGTGTGTCCTTTGTCATTTTGAGATCTTGTACATGGATACTGTGAGCATGATAAGATGCAGCTGTTTATGCACTGTGGACAAGGGAGACAGTGTGTGTGTGTGTGTGTGTGTGTGTGTGTGTGTGTGTGTGTGTGTGTGTGTATGCACTAATCACTGGAGTTCTCAGATTGATCCTGCATGCTTTAAAGATTTAGTGATAGCTGACTGAACATGTCGAGTTGTTGTTTTTCTGCAAGGTTGAAAAAAAAAACACCCTTTCAATTGTTAAATCTAACATCAAGGATCAATGGAAAATGTGTCTTATCTGCTTCTACTCAAACGTGAAGAAAAATCTGTTCAAAACAACATAACATCATTTCAAAACGCTAATGCGTCAAAGTAAGGAGCCGGTGAAAATGAATCCAGCACAAAAAGGGAAGTCAGAATCGTATCGCTGTTCAATTTCCATCTCATTGTCTTCAGCACCACAAGATGTCTAATTAGACTGTCACGTTGCTGTGTGAGAGAGGTGAGTCGTTCATTGCGCACTTCACAGTGATGCTTTCACATGTGCCATGCCACGATGTGTTGATGGCAGAGGGCGGAGCTTGGATAACTCATTACCTATGCAAATTAGCTTTCACATTTTCATTGTTCTCTTCCTGTCTTTGCTTACACTGCTTATCATCCCTTTGCACACATCAGGGTGTCTGTGATTGATTGCTTGAGTATGGATCTCAAGGACTCTTTTCCTGGTATGTGGGGACAGGACTACCCACCTGACCTCAGTGACCATTGATTAATGCTGCCTGCCTGGGGACTCTACCTGCTGGTGGAAAGGAAATGGATGGAGTGCAGAGAAGGCATGGTATGAGAGTGAGGAGGGGCTCCAGGAACCAACCCTGGCCACCATGCACAGGCAAAGTGATTTAGATGGGAAACCACCCCACAGCATTTCTGACCTCTGCTTCTATAGTCCAGCAAGGCAGCCAGGAAGAGAAAGGGGCCCAGCTCGTTCTCACCCGAGCTGCTCGGTCCTTCCAATGGGAAGAAAACACAACAATGTGGTCTTTCTGGGACTAACATGCTAATGAGTCCCGGTGGATATTCCGGACAGATTAGGGAGTCCTCTGTTTGACTCGTACTCCAGTGTCTTAAGTAATATGGCAGAGAAGAAAAAACAGCTTCAGGGAAACGGAAAAAAAAAAGTCTGTGTGCCGTATCAGAGCGGCAGCCTACTTTAAGAGCTGCTTTATGAGTGTATGTAGCAGGAGCTGCCTGAGGTTTGTCTTTCCCCAGGCTAACATTTAGTTTGACAGTGCTTGTCTTTAAAGTGGAGCTCTGCTTCTGGTTAGCAATCATTTCTGGGCTTCGTGCACACAGGTCTGCGTTGCAGGGCAGATCTCTGGTGCAGAGTGGGTCTGTGGTGCAGGTCTGGATTGTCTTTAACAGTTGGCAGGTCTGAGGTGCAGGGTGAGTCTGTGGTGTAGGGTAGGTCTGTGGTGCAGGGTAGGTCTGTGGTGTTGGGCAGGGCTGTGACGTAGAGTATGTCTGTCTGTCACATATCTGTGGTGCAGGGTGGGTCTGCGGCATGGGGCAGTTATTCTCTCTCCTCATTCACACATTCAGTCTGGAATAAAGGGAGGAGTTTGGAAACTGAGAATAGTACACCTCACTCCAGCCACTCCCTGTAGTTAGGTGGCTCAGTGCGGTGGGCAGAAGAGAGAGATGGACCTCGGGCAGTGATGCATAATGCTTCAGAAGAGTTTTGCAATGCTTGGGAAGAGCTAACGTGACTTTCAGCACAGAAACAGAGAAGTAATGTTGATTTTAAAAACCACTTCCCTGGTCTGAAATAGGCTTCATACTGGTTACTTTGAGACCTCTCATGCAAATATTCTCAGCTCAAACAAACTGAAACATGCCAAAGCAGTAGAACTGTGCCCTAGGTGGAGACGTTTAAAGGAAAACTCAACACAGGGTTTTAGTTCAGCCTACGGTGGTTTATGGTTATAGCGTCTGTCAGACTTGTTTACACACAGTGACATACATATTAATCAGCATGACAGTATGTGGTCTGTCTGTCAAAGCCCAGATATCAGTGCTGATAGAACCTGGATCCAGCTGCTCCTGCAGGTGAGCTGCAGAAGCATTGGCTCTCTGCAAACTTGCCACCCTGATAGGACAAGCAGAATACATGAAACTGAGGAAATATGTCAATGAGTACATTTTATATGCATTGTAATGTAGGTGCTCTGTGAAACATGCATATAAAGGTAACAGCATAATAATGTGTCTAAGGTAGACAGAGTGTGTACGTGTACCTACCAGCGTTGATGCACAGCCCTCAGGGAGTGATTTCTGCAGATCTTCCCCTCTGCCTGTGCATAGGGGAGAAGTGTGATGACAGTACCTTCAACACTCCTCACCTGCAAACACACACACACACTTATTGTGATTCATTTGTCACATGTACAGTAATGCTGTTATATCATGGTTTCGTGCTCTTTCAACTCATGACACGGTTTATTCATTATGAATAAGGGCCTTTAGCTGCAGAAAAGGATCGTAAGTGTATGGATGCTCTCTCAGGAGTGCGGTGTAACCTCAGGGTCTTGCACTCGCTCTATAGATCATGCGAACTGGAACTGCACAGCACTGACTGTATAGCTGGAGGAGCAGTTTAGGTTTAAGAGATGATAAATGTTGAACCTTCTTGCATAAGATGGGCTAAAGTTGTATTTAAAACTCACACAGCATAGCGTGAGTATCAGAGCACCTACTTGTCTCTAATTTCTGAAGTCTGAAATGCCACTATGATGTATGTGGTTAAATACTGTAAGACAGGATTACATGAGCTCACGTGGTAGAGTATGGTGCTGGTAACCCCAAGCTTACCAGTGGGTTTGATCCACAGGGTACTCTAATACTGAATATGACAATAGGAAAGTCCTTCTGGATAAGCATGTCTGTATATACAGTATATAGGTCAGAAGTGTAGGTCACTGGTGACTTTTTTTTTTTTTAATTAGCTATTGCATATCATTGTTATGACTAGTCTTTTTTCAGGTTATGAAAAATACTCCCTATATTGAGAGGAGATTGTAGGAATTATTGTAGGGTTCTAGGTTCCATTTTTAACTAAAGCAAAATCTTGAGTATTTATTCGTCGTTTATCAGTTTAACCTCAGAGATGTTGGTGAACATTCTGTCATTATACTGTAACATATATAACGATTATGGAAGTGTAAAAGCTGACATTCTGGAGGGAGGTGGAGGCAGGGATGAAAGGAGAGCAGACAGTCTGAAGGACACCACCTCATCCACTCAGCTGTGTCAGTCTCCGTCACACAGAGAAGTGGCTTCACGCGAGACTGGCCCAGCACACAGATGAAAACACACCCAATAACAGAGCATGTGTGTGTGTGTGTGTGTGTATGTGAACTCTTACACCCTAGTACCAGGCTTTATGTGACCTGTGGTACGTCGGACTCATTTTAAAGTGAAAACACAGAGTGCATAAATACACTCTGTGTATACATACAGACTCTGAGTATAATAAAATATATAGAGTGTCTGAGTATAATAAAATATATAATAAATACACTATAAAATACTAATGCAATTGTTTGATAAAATACTCCACCAAATGGTTGTAATAAAGTGTAAAAGAAACTCAAATAAAGGGTTTAAACAAAATTGCACCAATTGTGCAAAGCTAGCAAAGTCGTATTTGTATTTGCTTGTTTTTTTTTTTTTGCCAGTGAAACAAATCCATTAACAAAAGGAAATGAGGAGGTCCATGTCAAATGAGGATTTGAAACGCAACGCTGACATTTGAGAAGTCGGCTAACTGTGTCGCTTCAGTTTGCGCTCGTCAGCACCAGCACCGGCGATCATTTTTCAGAACAGCCATCCAAGAGCAAACCTGCTGGACTGGACCCAGTCCTGCAGCGTTCCACACGTCCACACCTCAGGGTTGTGTTTGTCTGGCTAACGAGCTGCTCTCAGTTATAGAGCATTAAAGTTGCTGGCAAAACCCTAAGTTAGTGTCATTTTCAATGTCATTACAGGCCAATGAACTAAATAAAGCAAATGTCCTATACAAAAGTGTTGTCCTTTAATAAATCTTGTGCTAAAGTAATTCTGATACATGCATACCAGCATGCAGTCAGATTAACCACATACTTTATAATGAATCAGAACAATTGCACTTTAGGTATCAACATTAATTAGCTGACAACAGTAATTATCCTTCTCTTACATAAAAATTATATTTCTCTTATATAAAAATGTATATCTTTCCTCTATATGCCGTACTTAATCTGTACTAGATTGTTCCCACTGTGTCCATGACTTTACTGTGTTGTTACAGATTAGAGGTAGCCAATGCTTGTTGTGGGACTACAGAATTATTTAAATCTTTGAAGGCCTGACAACTGATGGTTATTCCTAGGTGTTTTCATTTACGACAACAGCTGTCACTTTTAATTTTGACTCTCATGTATTGTTTCTAATCTTGGTACCATAACTTATTATGTGGTTTAATAGAACAGAAGTGAGGTTTGGAAGGACGTGCAGTAGTTTTCTAACTTCTTGATTGAGAAATAAACATAATTGGTTTTGCTCGGAACAATCTCTTGTCTCTGATTATTTCTCATTTTAGAGAGAATTTGCACTACAGGCTCACTGAAGCGCACCTGTTTCAGCCTAGCAGCTGATTTGCCAGCCCTTCTTCATCAGGTGTGCTGGGGTCTGGGAACCTCCATGTCCTAGAGGCCTGTCTCGATGCTCCAGCAGGGCATGGAGAGAAGATCTCTCCATCTGCGGCAACCGCTGGCATGAGGGAAGCAGCTGCAGATGGTATTAGCAGTTCAAACAGCAGTCGTCCTCATGCAGGCGATGACCCTCTGGCTAGGTCTCTTCCCTTCTCCACCTGCCCCATGGAAGCATGATGAAATCCAGTCGTTGGGGCCAGAAGACAGAGCCAAGCTCTGGCTCCGCCCCCAAGCAACATCAACAGAGCTGGCCAGTGGAAGTGCATTTACCCACATTTACACAGGTCAGAATACATGTGCTGGGTGTCTGGAGTTCTTCTGTGTGGATGTGATAGCTGAAAGTGTAGTGAACCTGAGTTTCAAGAGGGCCTAACTTCCCCTTCTGCAGACGTGTTTTAAATAATAGTGTCATCAGAAGTATGAACATGCCCAAAAAACACTTTTCTATCTGCCGTTATTACGACTATTTCCCTAGCAAATGCCTCCAGAAAAAAAAAAGTCTTTTCATGTGTGTCTCATCTAGGGTTTATTGACTTCTGTATTATACCAGGTTTTCTAAACCCTTGTGATGTGTTTTCTGATGTACATCAAAAGTCCTTTTTGTTTGTTTGTTTGTTTGCTTTTAATCCTGTGAAAATGGTGGTTGATTTTCCTCCCAAGAAAACCAGATGATGCCACGTGTGCCGTGGACTGACGTGTGCCCACGTGGTGACGATCATACCCTCAGCTGAACTACTTCATGTGGATCCAATCCACCCAATACAAACCTATATTATAAAACAACTTATTAGTTGATTCTGCCCATTAAAAGTGTGCCATCATTTCCTGCTTGCACACAGACCTGGAGCAGATGGCGTTGAATGATGGATTTCGCTGGAATAGTAAATATTGACAGGTGTGTTGGGCGCTCCCCACAGCTCTCCGCAGGCCGTGGATAGAGGGTAGACTAATTGGCAAACTACGCTGTGAGCCCAGGCCAACGGCATCGGTCTGACAGCATCGTATCGACTAGGCCCGGACGGGCACGTCCTGCGCAAAGCCCCTTGCGCTCCCTTCCAGCAACGGGGGAGGAGTCTCTGACAAGCCGGCCAAGAACTCATTTTTGAACAGATTTGACATCAGTTGTTGCGCTGGACTCCTCTTGGGAGATGAAATCGATTGTCTCACCTGGGTCCTTTTGGCTTTTTAACGGTGCAACATTTTCAGTCTCCATGTGCCCAGCGAGACTCGGTTCAAGTTGTCCAGTGGGCAGCAAAGCTGTCAGCGACTGTGCTGGGTGTCACGCGGCAACCTGTAGGTGAGCCGGACCTGTGTGCCTGCAATACTCCCACCCCCCATCCCCCTCCTCTCCAAAGCTCAACACTATATTAAATGAATCATCAAAGTCTCAACAAAGCTGTTTGATCTACCTGCAGCTCTCCTCAGATCCTTCAGACAGTTTACCCGGAGGAGTAGTTTGTTGAGCCAAGGCTTCTGGGACATCAGAGACACTCGATAAAAAAAAAAAAAGGAACAGTCCTCACCGTGTAAAATGACACATAATGTGTGTTTTTAGAGACTCGCTGAAGTGGAAAGAAAAGTAGAAAGGAAAAGAGAGAGAGAGAGAGAGAGACGGAGAGAGGGAGACGTGGAGGCAGATACAGACACGGGTCTGGTAGGCACACGGGTCTGGTAGTACTTATTCCATGACCCATGATGACAGAGAGAGTCCACATGAAATCCTTTCCTTCATCTGCCTGATAGCCTCTGAAAATGTGTTTCCCAAGCAACCACGAGGAGCCACATTGGGAGGAAAACTTGATTCCAGTCATCTAGGTTAAGCCCTAAAAGACCCTAAGGCTGTTACCTCTACGGGCCCCAACCCCCAGTCTCCAGACGTTTCCCCCAGCCCTGGCTACGCTCCTGTCCTGACATTCCCCCTCGGGACAGACGTCCAACCGTGAAGACGCGGTGCACACAGGAGCTGGATGGAGGAGGCCATAAATCCTCCCTGAGCCTTCTGCGCTCTGCCTGTCTTACAAGGGTGCAAAGATACAGAACAGGAAGCTGAACGAAGAGCCCTATTCCTGAGTCACTCCCACAGTGAACGGAATATCAAATTTATTATTTAGCAACATTAAAATGAGAGTTCGGAGCAGCCAGGAGACCCCAGGATCTCTGAGGAGCAAGACAAGAAGAGAAACCACTCGCTGCCACAGTCTGCCGCCCAGGCAGGGATAAAAAAAAAATAAAAATAACAAAGACAAGAATAAAAGATGTCTATATGTACAGAAAAGATGCACTGCTTTTAGCTGACTTTTTCCAAAAGCATTAGAATAATTGTCAACTAAAACTGATTGCTCATATTCCCAGCTGGTTCAAATAGCCAAATGACTGCTGCCTGTGTTCCATTAATGCAAATGGAATCTTTAATGAAGACTCAAATTGAATCTTTAACAATGATGACCTGGTTTAAAATGGCACTCTATGGTAAGCTACTGTAGAGCTGGGGTGTTATTTTCACCCCCCGTACGAATCTTCAGTGACTGAAATCTGCTGCTCTTGACTCTCTTTCTCCTTTGCATGTTAAACCATAACAGACGTGTACAGCTGGTTGTAGTTGTTGTGGACAACACACGTTACACGCATGAACCTACACGTCACACGCGTGCACCTGGGCGCCGTGATCCGGGAGTTCTTCTGCTTCTTTTTTTAAATTATTTTAATTAGCGACCTGGAGGGCTCGGCCGTGTGCTGACGGCCAACGCAGAAACGCGGCTGGAGTTAATTGGCTCCTCTGTGGATATTCGCTCCCCTTGCCCTACCTCCCACTAGCCTCCCCATTAAACCAGCAGCCTGTGCCTTACACAAATACTGACACCAGCAGCCAAACCAGCATATGGCGAGAAACGTTAAGTGTCCGGCTGTTCTAACTTTCACAGCTTTTTGTGTGTGTGTGTGTGTGTGTTTTCCTTTCCCTCTGTGGTCTGGAGTTGTACTCCATCTATCTGCATGCTGAACCACTAGCGCAAATTCCACCTTAAATTCACATCTGCTGGGTCTGGTTCTCACTGCTTGCCTTCCTTCTCTCACCCTGTCTATTTCAACTGACGCTCTTTTTTGGGGGGGGTCGGGGAGGGGGGGGGGGCTAGGGTTTGAGTCATCACCCGTCTGTGCGTCTCCCACAACACATCCCTCCACGTTGTTTACACCTCATAAATCTGACCAGGTAATGCGAAGTCACCGTTAAAACCCCACCTGTCTGCCCCTTGACGAGGGGGCACTACGGCAGGCCTCTCTGAGGATCACTGGAGAAGATATGTCCTAGATGTATTCTGAGTATTAAGGAGAAGCTAAATCTGTCATCTCCATGAGGAGTCTGCCTGAGAGACTCCTGTTATTCTCTAATTCCTTTATGCCCCATCTCTCTCTCTCTCTCTCTCTCTCTCTCTCTCTCTCTCTCTCTCTCCTCTTTCTCTCTCTCTCTCGCATTTTCTCTGTCTCTCTCCTTCTCTCTCTCTCTCTCTATTATTGACTGGGATGAGAGGCAGGAGCATACTGCTCAGTCTCTGCCCACTGTGCCCGTCACTGGGATCTAACAAGCGCATCAGCACACTGATCAGGCTTTCAGCACACTGAAAAAAGCTTCGGAGCTACTGAATTATTTCGAATGCAGCCTAACCTGTTTTTAGACAGTTCAGTCTTTTGAGTAAAACTTTGCTGTAATTTTACAGCCTTCTCTTGCATTTCTTTTCATTTTTTCTGAATTTATTTTTACTTATTTTGTTATTTTTTCAATCACCCAGGAGGAAACAACTGAAAAGAACAAGGAGGGCAACTGTTCAAAGCTGCCTTCCTGATGTTTGCCTCCTTCACTGATTCACTTTTGTTTTCTCAGTCTGCCACCCCTGTGATCAATAATGTAAAGTGCCTGCAAGAACTACCACTGATTAATACAGAAAGCAGGTCTCTAAAGCTCACTGCCTCTCTGGCATGTGAGCGAGTTAGTGAGGAGCTATTGTACACTAAGCAAAGGGCCCGCTGGAGAAAGCCAAACACCTATCTTCATTTGCGCCCGTGCTAAACAAGACTGATACACCCACTGTCAGAAAGGCAGCGCTAACGCCATTAGAGACGTCAAGTGAAACATGACTCGTACGTGTGAGGATTAGTAAGGATGCTCTCGAATCACAAACTGCCGTAAGCGTGCATAATTGGATCTGCGTGGAGTTGATGTACAGCTCTGGATCACTATCTATTTTTTTTTTTTGTGTCATCTCTCCATCTGTCTCCACATTGTTGGCCCGTACATTTCTAATGACAGATGGAGAAGGAGACTGATCTCTTACAACCCCTTTGCTACACCTTCAGCTTTGTTTTGGCACAGGCTTGGTACTTCCAGGTACACCACTTTATGTACCCAACCACAAATTGTCAGTGTGTCAGTGAAGTGAAGTTTTCAGCAGCACTTGTTAAGTGTTTAGAAGGCTACTTGACACCTACATCAGAACTTCATGACAGCTGATGTAAATATACATAAACATTTATAAATTTAACATAACACTGCGAGGGGTGACATAACACCTTATGACAACAGACTTGGCTCAGCATGTTCGTAGTATGTCAGGGTGACATAAGGTTGATATGTTATAGCTTGCCAAGTGAGGCTCATTTCTTTTCCTGACTGTCATAACAATCACATGGAAAAAAAATGCTCTATAACATATATGTAAGAGAAAATGTTTCAAATATGAGGCTAAATTGTTCCCATTTGGCTGTTTATACATTTTTATTGTTATACAAAGCCATGCCATTGTAATATATATATATATATATATATATATATATATATATATATGGGATAAGTAGTAAAATGCATAGCATAAAATTATATATACATTATACATTTATACATTTACAATTTATACAAAATTATACATCATAAAAGTGTTTAAACATGATCAGTGACATCTCAGGGAAAAAAGAACCGCTAGCAGTTTGCCAATGGTGAAGTCTGTAGTGTATAAACAGGACATCTTCTTGCTCCAGTGTGGAAAAACACACAAAATTCACATTATTATATTAATGATGTTACCAACTAGTTTAAATTACACTCAAAGCCCAAGGACTGACTGATATCTAACATTAAGTGAGTTAGGGTTTGCAAGCTAATCCTAGATATTTATAAAAGTGGACATTTTAGTAGGCAGACAGGGCACCTCCTCAGCCTTTGGTCCAATCAAAATTGAAGCTTTTCCAGCAACATCTGATGATGTTATAACTTGCAAAACATGGGAGCCATAAGAAAATTCACTTTCAGCAGCGTTCTGACAAGCTTACCATTGCCCAGTCAACATGAAACTTGAAAGGTGTGTACATAGTGGATCTTGGGCAAGCCTGCAAAACATTACCACATTTGGCCAAAGGGGGTGCTATTGCTGTGTTCATTTAGGAAAACAAGCTCATCTCTTTACATGGTTCATTTTAGTTACATGTAGTTGTGTTCAAATAAAGCACTACAAAGAGCCTTTCCAGTTACACAAGTTGACATAAAGAATCTTGTTTTGTGCTGTTTGATTGTCATCTGTTCAAAGTAACACAGTGTGGAGACCTGCCAAGATTGAGACAGATCATCCATTGGAAGGCTCCACGGCACATAATTACCTTCTTTGCGTGTAATCAGAGGCCAGACGTCAAGAATCCTATGTCACGTCAACTCAGAAATGCACAGACATACATGTAATGACAGCATGATGATAACTGACACATTTGAACCAGCTCAGCCATCATGAGGCAATATGGTGCACATTCTCTTACTTTGCATATAATTACCAGGTTTTTTTTTTTTTATTTGTTTTTAAACATCTGTGGGCAGAAATCAGCTTCAGCAGGTTATGGTCTGGCCTGTGTGCCTTGTTCCATCTGACTGATTCATTGTTGGTTCCCTTTGTCTGATTCATTGTTGGTTCCTTCTGTCTGATTCATTGTTGGTTCCTTCTGTCTGATTCATGTCTGGATCCAGAATCAGAGCGTTCTCTCTCTAGTTCTTTTTTCCCTTCTCCTTTCATTCCAACTTGAAAGGTTGACTGAGCACAATCATCCTTATTCACTGAATATAACACTGGTAAGAATTACACAGTGATTGACAAAACACATGTTTCCGTGTGGGGCAATTATTTACATAATTGTTTTATGCCATCATCACTTCCTTCGTTACCAGAACTTTTTTTATAGTGACTTTAAAAACTATCAGTGTCAGAAAACTTACACATCAGTTTTTTTCATGCCATTTTTCCAGCTGCAGAGGAGATACTACAAGTTTCTTTTTAAAGTCCTGACTTTTGTTAACTTTTATCAGCTGCCTCACTTGATGTATTGTCAGCATTATGTCACACTGACTTATCAAAAAAAAAAAAAAACTTGCCACAATGTACAATGTCATTTAACCTCACAGTGTCATGATGCATCCTAATGTCACTAAAAATCTGTCACCTGACATAGTTGTTATGTCAACTTGACATCAAAATGGACAAAATCAGCCTTCACTTGTCAAAATAACCATTTGTTAATGTACATATCAGGAGTTATGAAGGGCTCATGTAGTTGTCATGAAGCTTCCTAACATTGTCCTTTAGTAACATGCTACACATGTTTTCTTCTGTCTTCATGTCATGAACTCTTTATGTGCTCTTCAGTGAAATAAGCACTCTTAAAAGACTGGAACATTTCTATTGCAGTGCATCCCACACAAACAATAATCAAGCTGCTGAACTAATTACCATTGCTAATAAATACATAAATACTTCTTTTCCTGTTGTGATGGAGGAAGTTTAGCTTGACAACAGGTGGGCAGGTGGAATTAGTTTGCTGGGGCGAGTTCCTGGACCTCGAGGTGACCCCTGCCTTCCCTGTCTCGTATTGCAGAGTAGGCACGGGTGATGACTGACAGCAAGGAAACCATGAGAGGTGGAGAGAGAAAACAACAGAGAGAAAAAGAAAGACAGCACAGCTGTGTGTGTGTGTGTGTGTGCGTGTGTGTGTGTGTGTATGTGTGTGTGTGTGTGTGTGTGTGTGTGTGTGTGTGTGTGTGCAAAAGAGAGTAAGAAGCAGAGTGGGAGAGAATGTGAGAAGAGGGACAGAGAGAGAGAGAGAGAGAGAGAGAGTGAGTGAGAGAGAGAGAGAGAGAGAGAGAGAGAGAGAGAGAGAGAGAGAGA